>SJYQ01008832.1:184651-199566 GCA_006410935.1 Redunca redunca | reverse complement strand
GAATGGCATCACCAACTCAATAGAGATGAGTCTGAGCAAACTCCACAAGTTGGAGGTGGACAGGGTGGACAGGGATGCACAGGGATGGGCAGCTGGTGATGAAGCCTGGCATTCTACAGTCATAAAAAGTAGAACACGATTGACTGAACTGAGCTGAACAGAACTTGTTGAATGTGTCATTTAAAGTTAGTGTTTCCTTGTTAATTTTCTGTTCAGTTGATCTATCCATAGATGTGAGTGGTGTATTAAATTCTCCCACTATTGTGTTACTGTTAATTTCATACTTGTTAGTATTCGGCTTACTAGTGAGGTAGCCCTATATTGGGTGAAAATCGTTACATCTTCTTCTTGGGTTGATCATTATGTAGTGCCCTTCTTTGTCTCTTTCCATGGCCTTCATTTCAAAGTCTATTTTATCTGATATAAGTATTGCTAGTCGTGCTTTATTTTTGTCTGCATTTGCATGAAATATACTTTGCTAGCCTTTCACTTTCACTCTGTAAAAATCCCTTGTCTTGAGGATGGGTATCTTGTAGACAGGATTTATAGGGGTCTGGTTTTGTAACAATTTTACAGTACTTCCTTCATCACCTGCCTATCCCTTTGTCCATCCGTTTATCCAATCATATATTGATCTTTTCCCTTGGTGCATTTTGTGGTAAATTGCATACTTCAGTACTCATCTCCTTAAGTATTTCAGCAAGCTTGCCATTAAGTGTTGAGCCGCGTTTATTTACAACAATTTTCTTTGGATATAAACTTTACATACTGATCTATTTTTTCCAGTCTTACTACTTTTTAATTGATGTATAGTTGATTTAAAATGTTTTAATTGCTTCTTTACAGCAAAGTGGTTATATTATACACAAACATGTATAACTTTAAAGGATTTTATACTAAAACATTCCATCCTAAAGTGCCGGAAGCCAGTGTGAGGAATTCCACCCATGACAAGGTCATGCGGCAAGAGATCTGAGGTGCAAGGTCTAATCAGATCTCAGGTTTTCCCCCTGGAATCTCCTGAGCTTCCAACCCCCCAAAATAAAAATCTGCCAGCTTTTGTTCTCTGCTTCGCTACTCTTCTAATACACTCCAGAAAAAGTCATCTCTAAGCTTTGGTCTTCTGCATTTGAAAAGGATGTTTCAGTTAAACCTCCTCTGGGAGTTCTCGAGCTTGCCTAACAGGTTCGCCGGACTCCTTACAGCTTGTGAATTGCTTACAGCCCCCAACTGCGAAAGGTACAAAGCTTAAAAGCATCTTAAAGATACAGAGCTTTTTCTAAAGAGTTAAAAACCATATTGGTGATGGGTTTTCAGTGTTGATTCAATGATTGCCACCAGGCCTCCATATTCTTTATCTTTTAGGCACCTGGGAGGATGTTAATCAATGTAAACGGGATATGGAAAAGATATATAGCCGTTTTGATGTTAGCAACACTAGACTTTTGAGTTAATTACTTTTCTTTTGTTCTAAATCACTGTACTCCTTTCACTTGTTATAAATTGTTGTATCTTTGCTATGTAGGAATGTTAACTATTTAGTGCTTTCTGAGAGTGGTGCCAAACTTTGGGAAGATCAACACAAATAAGTCTTCTGGTTGACAAACCCTTATCAGAAAAAAGGCTGTAAAATGTTAATTGGCCCTTTTGGCGGAAGATGATGTAAATTACCTAAGACTTGTGTTTGCAGTCAGGTATGCAGAGAGAAAAGCCTGGTTTTGATAAGAGTCTAAACTGCTAACGCTGCATAATTTTTTGTTACCCATTAATCTCCTTGTATTATCAAAAATATAAATAGCCCCTTGAACAATAAATGGACGGACAAGTTTCTCGGACTAGTGTCTCGGCCTAGTTTCTTGGGAATCTGGCTCCCCCCATGTCTCTTTCTCTTACCCCTTTCCCCTCTCCTTCCTTCTCCTCTTTACTCTAATTTCAGGCTGAATTCCCATCTGGAGTGGGAGGCTCACCAAGTCTACTTACTTGCCCTGGCCCTAAGATCTGCACGAGAGAGCGCCCTCCGCTATTCGAGCAGGCGCTGGCGGCCCAACGTACATGGTGCAAGCTCCTTGTGTGGAACTTTATTAGCATTCCCCATAAACCAAGTTATTCAGCCTCTTTTCTCCACTTAATTTTCCTACTATACTATTTCTTCCTAATCTCTTTTGTATTTCTATATAAGTAAGTTTTTTCCTCGCCTATTCCTCTCCTTCGAATCACCCTGGTTCCACTGGGGCTGGACCCCGGCACTAAAGGACTGATGTTGAAGCCAAAACTCTAATATTTTGGCCACCTGATGCAAAGAGCTGACTCATTTGAAAAGACCCTGATGCTGGGAAAGATTGAGGGCAAAAGGAGAATGTGACAACAGAGAGTGAGATGGTTGAATGGCATCACCGACTCAACGGACATAGGTTTGGGTGATTTCTAGAAGCTGGTGATGGACAGGGAGGCCTGGCTTGTGTGGGGGGTTGTGGTTTGTGGGGTTGCAAAGAGTCTGATGTGTATATATGCATTGTGTGTGTACATTATTTTATTTATTTTTGCCTACATTTTGTGGTATGTGGAGATAGTTCCTTTATCAGAGATTGAACCTGCATCCCCTCAAGTGGAGGTGTGGAGTCTCAACCCCTGGACTACCAGGGAAGTCCCGTATATATTATTTTCCATTATGATTTACTGAATATAATTCTCTGTGCTCTATGGAAGGAATTTATCCATTCTGTATAGTCTAGTTGATATCTCTTAAGCCCAATCTCTTACTCCATACCTCCCCCAATTCTCTTGGCCTTGGAAGCCACAAGTCTGTTTTCTATGTCTATGAGTCTGTTTCTGTTTCATACCTATGTTCATTTCTATCATATCTTCAACTCCACATTTAGTTTGTCTTTCCCTGTGTGCCTCATTTCACTTAGTATGATCATCGCTCGGTCCAAGCATGTTGACTCAAATGGCCTCAGTTTTGTAGCTCTACAGATTCTTGGATCCTTTTAACCATACAGAGATGTTCTTGAGAGTCCCTTGGACTGCAAGGATATCCAACCGGTCCACCCTAAAGGGGATCAGCCCTGGGTGTTCACTGGAAGGACTGCTGTTAAAGCTGAAATTCCAAATTTTGTCCACCTGATGCAAAGAGCTGACTCATTTGAAAAGACCCTGATTCTGGGAAAGATTGAGGACAGGAGAAGGGGATGACAGAGGATGAGATGATTAGATGGCATCTCTGACTCAATAGACATGGGTTTGAGTAGACTCTGGCAGTTGGTTATGGACAGGGAGGCCTGGCATGCTGTGGCTCATGGGGTTACAAAGAGTCAAACACCACTCAGTGACTGAACTGAATTGAGAGGTATTCATCTGTGGTTATTTTTATGAATATATTATTAAAACATTTTTAGTATACTATTCTTGGGAGGGATTGGGAGCAGGAGGAGAAGGGGACAACAGAGGGTGAGATGGCTGAATGGTATCATTGACTCGATGGACGTGAGTCTGAGTGAACTCCGGGAGTTGGTGATGGACAGGGAGGCCTGGCGTGCTGTGAATCATGGGGTCACAAAAAGTCGGACACGACTGAGCCACTGAACTGAATTGAACTCATGGGATATTATGTCCATTTTTAGGGTTTATTGGGATGTGATATGTATATGTCAGTCAATTCATTTCAGCCACTCAGTCGTGTGACTCTTTGGGACCCCATGAACTGTAGCATGCCCCACTTCCCCATCAATAACTACCTCCTAGAGATTGTATTCTTCCATTTCTGTTTTATTATTGCTTATATTTCTTTCTTGAAAAAGCTGATTTACAGAGTTGCCTTTACTGTAGCTGTACCAATTCTTGCTCTCTTACACTGATACACAGAGGCATTCAGCAGTGGTTATTTCCTCCAACCTGCTCTCAGAGAGTGTAGTACATCATTTTTGGTAAGTTAGTACCTGCGGATTATGCATTTGAAAGGTATTCCTGGGAATCTGTGAATTTAAGCCTTCCAATGTAAGCCCTTCACTCACCCATCCCCTTTGCTAAGCATCAGGGAGTTCCCAGCACTGGGTGTCGATTTTACCTTGCTTGGGAGACTCACTGCCAGCAATATTGTCTGTTCCATTTGAAAGGTAAATCATATGACCTGTCTCTAATCTGCCCTTCTTCATTGAATCTGATTATCATCACACTTATCTGTTCCTCTGACAATAACATTATGTCCTTGTTTCAATGCTTAAGTCATATTCCATCATGAACGAGTGTCCCATGCCTTGATCCATTCATCTCTCCATCCTGTGCACTTTCTTCACTTTCATCTCTGGGAATTGGGAATGCTGCTGCAATGCATCCTCACTTGTGTGCGGTTTTCAAAATCTGTGTATTTCTGAAGTGTCTGAGGAAGGGAGAGTCCATGTCATACTTCCTGTCTCTTTTTTTTCTCTAAAGGCACATGGGCAGTGATGCTTGTATTTGCTCCTCCCACTGATATGCCCCCACTACCATAAAACGGTCCCCCTGAGTAGTGTTAATCTATCATTTCTTGTCTGGAACGTTTTCCATGGTAGCCTTTTCCACTGCTCAGAGTTGATGTTTCATGGCCATTTATATTTCATACCCTGTTGAGCACTATTCCTAAGTTTTTTGCCTTCTTAAAGCACTTTAAGTTATATTTACCTGTTGATTTTTTTTTTTTTTCCTGAGAGTGTCCTGGTTCTGTTTTGTGTGTTTTGATTGACTGATTGATTCATTGATTTTTGGTGTATGACCCCTGACTTGTTCAAGGGTAGGTATCACGTTGACTCCAGTGGCCTTGTGAATATCAGATGCCCATAAGCGATAGTTTTAAGGCTTCAGTTACAGAGAAAAGCTACCACTTTGGAAGGTTTCTTTATTTCCTCTCTTTGGGGATGGCCTGAACCACCTGAGAGTTTTTGTCAGGACTTGTGCATTAGAGAAGAATGAGTCATAGGATGTCACCAAACCTGATGTTTCCTTACTCTTGGATTATTTTAAGTAAATGTTCCTATCCTATTTAAGTTGATTGACAAGGATGCATTTGTTTTATGTGTACAGATTACTGTTCCATGGCACAGAGAGTACTTGATATATTCAGCTGTACTTGTTTTCACCTACATATTATTAGAACATATTTCATCTATCACTCTTCCCAGTAGATTTACATGGATTCTGCATTTTATGTATATACATGGGAAGGAATTAATGCAAAGCACTCTATGTATCCTTTTCTAACACTAGGATCCTCTGCTACCCATAGGTTTCTTGCCAGGTTGGATGTCCACATCACCTTTGTGTGGGTGCTCACTGCTGTTGGCTTTTGTATTCCACCTCTCTGTTGCATTCCATCATCCTTCTTGAATCGACTCCCCTCTGCTCAGTGTGATGATATCTGGATTTATCTCTATCTGTCAAGATGGCCTACTTTCATGTTTCAATACATTATTCAAAATACATTCTAGTCCTAGATCACATTTCTTTATTCATTGCTCTCTCCAGGTATGCTATCTTTACTTTCATCTCTTCGATGTTCTAAATGTTTAATGCTCTAAATGTTGCAGCAGGATCTGATTTGGGGTGTGTGGTGTTTGAAATCTCTTCATAACTGAAATATTCCAGGAGAGGACCTTATTTATCATACTGTCTCTACCTCTTCATTTATTTATTTTTCTTCCATGGGAGTGCATATAGTGGCTATTACCAGGTCCATCACATTAATACCCTAAAGTGTCCACTACATTAATGTTACCCTGCCATTGATGCTATATCCAGCTTTTGACAGTGGCCTTTTTCCATGCTCAGGCAGAGGTGATAATGTCCTTGCAGCTTAGACGTTTGAATCTCTTAAAATTCGTCCTATGTGCAAACTGTCATCTGCTTTTTTAAAGGAACATGGAATTGTGTTTACCAGCTCATATTCTCCTTCTGTTAGCTTCCCCTTTATTGACTTTACTTTTTTTTCCCCTATGTGAGCCCTGGCAATTTGTTAAGTGTGGCTATCGGTCAGAGCTCAACTCTCTTGTTAATAGTGTGGTCATGAGCAAGCATTCCAGTGGTCGGGTATGGATATGAGAGTTGGAATGTGAAGAAAGCTGAGCCCCAAATAGTTGACGCCTTTGAACTGTGGTGTTGGAGAAGACTCTTGACAGTCCCTTGGAATGCAAGGAGAGCTAATCAGTCCATTCTAAAGCAGATAAGTCCTGGGTGTTCTTTGGAAAGAATGATGCTAAAGCTGAAACTCCAGTACTTTGGCCACCGCATGCAAAGAGTTGACTCACTGGGAAAACTCTGATGCTGGGAGGGATTGGGGGCAGGAGGAAAAGGGGACGACAGAGGATGACATGGCTGGATGGTATCACCGACTCGATGGATGTAAGTCTGAGTGAACTACGGGAGTTGGTGATGGACAGGAAGGCCTGGCCTGCTGCAATTCATGGAGTTGCAGAGAGTCAGACACGACTGAGCCACTGAACTGAACTGAACTAAGATTGCTGTTAGAGAAAATGTCCACAAGGGGGCAGCATTTTTTCGTTCCCTCCTCTCGTTACTGTGGTAACAGCAGCCTGGTTGTAAATGAGAGTAAAATGGGACACAGGATGTCACCAAAAGTTTTCGTCTCTTTAGCCTTTGAGGTTTGTCTTTAAGTCAAACTTTATTCCTTATTTGAGACAACTTACACAATTTTAGTTGTTGCAGGCAGTTTCTCCTTCCTTTCCATGGATAACTGGAGGATATTTGGACTATAGTTATTGCCAGATAACTGGACTATACTTATTGTCAGAGCTGTCTTTTAGAATCTGTTGAACACGTATCTCTTGATATAGGAGGTCCATGTGCATTATAAATTGCATAGGTGTTCGTCGGTATAATTTTATTCCAGCCTTCACCTTTTGTCCTCTTACCCACCAATACCCTTTGCTAACTAATTTTCTGACCAGAAGTGTAAGTCCATTTCACTTTTGTTTGTTTCACATCGTTATCAATATGTTTTTTAATTCTTTCTGGAACGTATATGTTGTGATATCTCTTTAATCAGCCCTTCTTTACTTACTTTGATGCACTGTAGATTTCTGCATATCCCAGAAAATTGCAATTTTTTTACAATTTCATAATGTAAGAGTCATATTTATTGAGTCTCTATGTTCAGTTCTTTCTTTTACACCCAGTATTTACGTTTCGTTTCATCTGTCTGGCCTTGTGAATTCTGCTGCCTTGCAGGTTTGTGGGTTTGGAGTGTAGGCGTGTATTTTTCACAATCTGATGATTTCTTATAAACTCAGAGTTGAACTGCCTTATCACATCATCTGTCTCATTTTGTGATTCCAGTCCTTTTGACAGTCATGACCATAAAGGCTCAGACCACTTACCTCTCACCAGTGGCATACAAGGGCTCCCTTTACTAATATTGCTCTACTCTTGCATGTCTATAGAGTTTTGGATAGTGGCCTTTGTAGTTTTTCAGTAGTGATATAGCATTGCACTTTAACTTCTCCTATCATTGATAATAGGGCAAATGAGGCACATTTCCAGAGGCTTCCTTTTAAGAATTGACTAGCTCAGATGGTAAAGCATCCACCTACAATGCAGGAAACCTGGGTGCAATCCCTGGCTGGTGAAGGTCCCCTGAAGAAGGAAATGGCAATCTAATTCGGTATTCTTGCCTGGAGATTCCCCTAGACCGAGCCTGTCCGGCCACAGTTTATGGAGTCACAGAGTCAGACACGACTGAGCAATGAAATACACACAGGCAAGCATTTACCTGTTGATGTTTCCTTCCTGATTCTGTGGTTTGTTTCCTTTTTTTTTTTTTTTCCGGCGTTGAACCACTAGTGTTTTGTAAGAGTACCTGTCATTTAGAATCCTGCCACCTTGTGAATAGTTAGTGTCGTTCAGTACAAGGTTTAAGGTTGCTGTTCCTAAATCCAGCCACAAGGCGGCACCATTTCTTCTGGTTCACCTCTTATGGTAACTGCATCTTTAGAAGTACGGGCCATTTCAGCTTGCAAATGAGAGTAGAATGAGCTAGAGGAAGCCCCCGAAAGCTTGTGCCTCCTTTCTCGGTTTTATTGTACCTCATATATATATTTAAGCTGATGTACAGATTTGCTTTTTTTGTGGGTGTACCAATTCTTGCTCCCTTACACTGATACACAGAGACATTCGGCAGTGATTTTATGTAGGTAAAATGCAGAGTACGTTATAACTATATATGCAGCAGCTGGATGGAGCACAACTTGGAATCAAGTTTTCCTAGGAGGAATAACAATATGCTCAGATATGCAGGCGACACCACCCTTGTAGCAGAAAGCGAAGAACTAATAGCCTCTTGATGAAATTGAAAGAGGAGCGGGATAAAGTTGGCTTAAAACTCAACATTAAGAAAACTCAGGTCATGGCATCCTGTCTGATCACTTCATGGCAAACAGAAAACAATGGAAACAATGAAAGATTTTATATTCTTGGGCTCCAAAATCACTGAACATGTAAACTGCAGCCATGAAATTAAAAGATGCTTACTCCTTGGCTTCCCTGGTGGCTCAGAGATTAAAGCGTCTGCCTGGAATGCGGGAGACCTGGGTTCAATCCCTGGGTCGAGATGATCCCCTGGAGAAGGAAATGACACCCCACTCCAGTATTCTTGCCTGGAGAATCCCATGGAGTGAGGAGCCTGGTAGGCTACAGTGCATGGGGTCACAAAGAGTCGGACACGAGTGAGCGACTTCACTTTCATTTTGCTCCTTGGAAGGAAAGCTATGACCAACCTAAACAGCGTATTAAAAAGTAGAGATATTACTTTGTCAACAAGGTTCCATGTAGTCAAAGCTATGGTTTTTCCAGGAGTCATGAGTGGATGTGAGAGCTGGACTATGAAAAAGCTGAGCACCAAAGAGTTGGTGCTTTTGAGCTGTGTTGTTGGAGAAGACTCTTGAGAATCCCTTGGACTGCAAGGAGATCAAGCCATGCATCCTAAAGGAAATCAGTACTGAATATTCATTGGAAGGACTGATGCTGAGGCTAAAAGTCTAATATTCTGGCCACCTGACATGAAGAACAGACTCACTGGAAAACACCCCAATGCTGGGAAAGATTGAAGGTGGGAGAAGAAGGGGACAACAAAGGATGAGATGGTGAGTGGAATCACCCATGTGATGGACATGAGTTTGAGAGTTCTCTGGGAGTTGTTGATGGACAAGGAAGCCTGGAGTGCTGCAGTCAAAGGGGTTTCAAATATTCAGCCACAACTGAGCTACTGAACTGAACTGAACTAATCTGAACCTTCTGTGTAGCACAGGGAACTGTCCTCAGTGCTCTGCGGTGATCTAAATGGGAAGGAAGTTCAAAAAAGGTGATATATATACACACATATGTACAGCTGATTTAATTTAGTGTACAGCAGGAAATAATTCAACATTGTAAAGCCAAGCAACTACATGTGTTCATACTTTAGCTCCATTTATAGGAAACTTTAGTTGTGAAAAAAACTAATGTATATTTATAGAACAGGGGGTGCAAGAGGGAACAGCAGTGTGGGAAAGCAGCAGAATGAGACTTTCTAAATTGACTGAGGAAAAAAATATTGCAGTGAACATCATATATATATATATAATCTTGGTGAAATTGTATATTTATGCAATGTAAATTCCAAACAGTGTCTTGCTAAGTGGCTTCATGCATAAATAAGTTTACTAGATATTTTCAAACTGTTCTCCAGAAAGTTGTGTCATTTTATGCTTTCACAATACTGCATTGGCACTCATTTTCTTATCCCTCATCATCAGTTTTGAAGATAAATTTGCTATCATTAATGCTTTCACTGAACTTTTGGCGATGTGCTCGGTGAGTAATCATATTGCATTATTTTTTTGGTTTGTATTTCTTTTATTACCAGTTAGGTTGAATATTTCCTCCAGTATTTTGGTTGTTTTTCTTCTTTTTCTTCATAGTAATTTGTATTTCTTTGTACCCTTTGTTTATTTCATGTTTGTTTTCTATTGAGTTTTTCATCTTCTTTTCTTATTTTAACTTTTGCACTCTGCATAAATTAGGTAAATGCACTCTGTCAGCTATCTTCCAAATATTTTTCAATTGTCACTTTATAATTCCTTGTTTATTATTTATGTAGACATGTAGGGATTTTACTACAAAGAAAGGTATACAAATTTTTCCTTTTTTGCTTCTGAACAAAGAACATGGGAAAATAGGAAATTTAAATAACCGAGAAAAAGTCCAGGAGGCTAGAGGGTGTGGTTAAAAGAATGGGAGGTTGTAATTCTCTGAGTGCACTTGTGTGCCTTTTCACTTGAAGTTTACAATTAGCTATGTACATTACACACACACACACATATTACATACATATACATTACATACCTACATACATGTGTGCATATATATATGTTTATATGTGTGTATATATGGCACCCCACTCCCGTACTCTTGCCTGGAAAATCCCATGGATGGAGCCTGGCGGGCTGCAGTCCATGGGGTCGCAAAGAGTTGGACACAACTAAGTGACTTCACTTTCCCTTTTCACTTTCATGCATTGGAGAAGGAAATGGCCACCCACTCTCCTGTGTTCTTGCCTGGAGAATCCCAGGGACAGGGGAGCCTGGTGGGCTGCCTTCTATCGGGTCGCACAGAGTCGGACATGACTGAAGCGACTTAGCATAGCATATGTGTGTATATATATGTATATGTATAAGTGACATATACATATATTAGGGAGTGACAGAGAATAAATCAAATGAAGTCGGGTAGTATCATGATAGGCCAAGATGACGCCATGACAGGTGGGGCTGCATCTGGGACTCCAAACAGATGAGACAGCCGTAGGCTTTGTTAGTCCTGTGAAACCCACAGGGACACATCTCTAGAGCTGTGATTGGGACTCTGGGAGATCCATTAGGAGCTCAAAGACAAGGTACGAGCAGGTTGATGATCCTGCCCAGTAGGCCTGTCTCCTTTGGGCCACAGGGAAGGTGATGCTACTTTTATCATGGAAACTGTAATCTGTGGGTGTTGTAAAAATAACTTGGTCAGTACATGGAATATGGAAACGTAGGTAAAAATTACTTTCACCACAGTTCATATTTTACCCCATTTCCTCTCCATCAATTTTCAAGTTATACTTTTTAACTTGGAATTACACTTCATGTGCATTTTGCTTGTCATTGTTCTTTGCTCTGTACTTTCCTGAACATTTTATCAGAAAAGTTTCCAAACATTCAACAAAGGTGAAAATTTTTTTGTGGTTAATGCACAAGGACTTCCCACCTAGTTTCTACTGCAACCATTTTGCAATACTTCCTTTGTCATGTATCTATCCATTCTTCCATTGTTCTATCCATTCATCAATTGATGTTATTCCCTGGTGGATTTTGTGGTAATTTTCAGATATCCATGTGTGTCTCCTTAAGTATTTTATGTAGCCTACCATTAAGTAGTGAGCCATGTTTGTTTACAGCAATTTTTCTTTGGATATAAACTTTACACATAATGAAATACACCCTTTTAATCTCAGTCATGTTATATTTTAACTGCAGTATATTTGATTTACAATGTTGTGTTAATTTTTGCTTTAGAGCAAAGTGATTCAGCTATAGGCATGTATGTGTAATACACATTGCATGTGTTTATATACACACACACACACACACACACATATATAGATAGATAGATTCATTTATTTAATTTGCGTGTGTGTGTGTGGCTATACTGTGTGGCATATGGGATTCATTCCCCAAAAAGGAATTGAACTTTCATCCACTGCAGTGGAAATGTGGAGTTAACCACTTACCGCCAGGTAATTCTCATATATATTATTCTCTGTTATGATTTATCATAGGATACTGAATATAGTTCTCTGTGCTCTGCAGTAGGAACTTGCCCATCCATTCCATATACTAGTTGATATCTCTTAACCCTAATCTCTTACCTCATCCTTTCCCCTTATGCCTTGGAAGCCACAAGTCTGTTCTCTATGTCATATCTTCAGGTTCAACATTTAGGTGGTATTTGGTGTTTGTCTTTCTCTGTGTGACTCACTTCACTTAGTATGATCATCTGTCAGTCCATTATCAGTCCTGATCATCTATCAGCTCCCAAATGGTCTTATTGTTGTAGCTGTACACATTCTTGTATCCTTTTAACAGTATAGAGGTATTCATAAGTGGTTATTTTCATGAATATATTATTAAAATGTGTTTGCCATACCACTTTTGCCAGAGTATGTCCATTTTGAGGCTATATTAGGATTTTATATGTATATATCAGTTGGTTCAATTCAGTTGTAAAGTTGTGTCTGACCCTTTGAGACCCCATGGATGGCAGGGTGCCGGGCTTCCCCGTTTATCGCCAGCTCACTGAGGTTACTCAAACTCAGGTCCGTCGATTGAGTGATGCCATCCAACCATTTCATCCTCTGTCAGCTCCTTCTCCTCCTGCCTTCAGTCTTTCTCAGTATCAGGGTCTTTTCCAATGAGTCAGTGCTTCGCATCAGGTGGTCAAAGTATTGATGTTCAGCACCAACATCAGTTCTTTCAATGAATTTCAGACTGATTTCCTTTAGGATTGACTAGTTTGATCTCCCTGAAGTCCAAGGACTCTCATGCATTTATAAGGTATGAATAAATATTTATTGAGCTTATGCTGCACTCTCCTGGAGAAATGGTAGAAGGCTTATGAATGTAATTTATAAAATCCAACGTGTTCTGTCACATGTATCTGTGGGTATGAATAAATATGTACTGTGCTTATGCTGCGCTGTCATGGAGAAATACAAGAATCCTTATGAATGTAATTTACAAAATCAATGCATTCTTTATATGTTGGAAAATATATTATATGACTTTATTAAAAAATCAATACATTCTCATAGCAGAAAATGTAAAGTTTCCAGAAAAATTCAAATAAAGAAAAAAAAAAAAAATCACCCAATATCTCACCTGGCCCTTGGTTCAGAATTCTGAGTTCTTGGGATGTGGCAATGAAAAAAGATGAGTGTGTGCTAGTTCTTTTAGTAAAAAATTATCTTTTATGCTATTTCAATACTAACAAAAACTTAGTTCTATTACAGGTTTCTTAGTTTGTTTGCTTAAATTCAAGCCTCGACTTCTACACCTTGTTATTTGACCGCCTGTTTAGAGAGTGTTTGCCTCAAGGTTTGTTTTGTTTTGTTTTTTTGATTTATGCTATGTTTTAAAAATGCTGCATGTCTTTGCTGTGGTAAATAGTGTTACAATAAATTTTGGGTTTCGTGTTTCTTTTGGAATTAAGAAGTGGGATTGCCAGGTCATATGTTAATCCTATTTTTGTTATTTAAGAAGCTGCCATACTATTCACCACAGTGGATGTACCAATTAACATGCCCACAGACAGTGAAAGAGTTCCCTTTCCTCCATACCCTTGCCAGAAATTATTGCTTGTAGAATTTTTGATGATGGCTTTTGGAATGATGTAAAGTAATTCCTCATTATAGTTTTGATTTACACTTCTTTAACATTTAGTGATGTTGAGCCTCTCTTCACGTGTTTTTTCAGCCTCTGTATGTTTTCTTTGGAGAAATGTCTTTGTAGATCTGCCTGGTTATTTATTGACTTTTTATTTTTATTTTTTAATAATGGTTACATGAGTGGTTTGTATATTTTGGAGAATAATGCAATGATAACTAATGAAAACTATTTCTTTAGCACAGGGAACTGTCTTCAACGTTCTGTTTTAACCTAATTGGAAGGGGGGAAATATATATTAAAGATATATACACACACACACACACACACATATATATACACAGCTGGTATATTTGCTATACAATAAGAAGTAAAACAACATGTAAAGCAACTACATATGAACTTGTTGTAGGCTTCATTTATAGGAAGTTCTAGATGGAGTAAAACTAACTTATACTGATAGAACAGAGAAGAGATCACAAGGTGGAAAGGTGGTGTGAGGAAGGGGCCCAAGAAATTTTCTAGGATGATGGGGAAAACAGATTACAGTGAGCATCATACATATAATGTTGCTGAAAGACCAGAAATATTTCTCCAATGTAAATTCCAAACAGGGTTTTTCTAAGTGGCTCCATGAATTTATAAATTTACTAGATATGGTCAAATTGTCCTTCACAAAGTTGCATCACTTTATGATTTCAAAACAATAATGAGCATTCATTTTCAAAATTCCCTCTACTATAAGGAGGTCATTTTTTTTTAATCCAATGCTTTCATTGAACTTTTGGCAAATATGCATGATGCGAAATTATATGCTATTATTATTTCGGTTTGCATTTCTTTCTTTCTTTCTTTTTTAATTGGAGTAATGCTCAAAATTATCCAAGCCAGGCTTCAGCAATACATGAAGCATGAACTTCCAGAGGTTCAAGCTGGTTTTAGAAAAAGCAGTGGAACCAGAGATCAAATTGCCAACATTCACTGGATCATTAAAAAAAAAAAAAAAATTCTTTTAAGAGAAAGTTCTAGAAAAGCACCTATTTCTGTTATTGACTATGCCAAAGCCTTTGACTCTGTGGATCACAATAAACTGTGAAAAATTCTAAAAGAGATGGAAATACCAGACCAGCGGACCTGCCTCTTGAGAAACCTGTATGCCAGTCAGGAAGCAACATTTAGAATTGGACATGGAACAACAGATTGTTTTCAAATAGGAAAAGGAGTATGTCAAGGCTTTGTATGGTCACCTTGTTTATTTAACTAATATGCAGGGTACATCATGAGAAACACTGGGTTGGAAGAGGCACAAGCTGGAATGAAGATTGCCAGAAGAAATATCAATAATCTCAGATAAGCAGATGACACCACCCTTATGGAAGAAAGAAGAAGAACTAAAGAGCCTCTTGATGAAAGTGAAAGCGGAGAGTGAAATAGTTGGCTTAAAGCTCAACATTCAGAAAACTAAGATCATGG
>SJYQ01008832.1:158852-179801 GCA_006410935.1 Redunca redunca | reverse complement strand
AAAAATGAAAATTAAAGGCATAATAAAGAACTTAAATAAAAAAGTTAAAAAGTAAAGAAATGATAATAGTAAAATATATCAAGGAGTTTCTCTGGAGCTCTTGTGAGGGCAGTGTGGGGTCAGTTCAGTTTCAGATAGTTCCTTATTCCAGCTTATACTTCTTCACTAGGTCTGTAGTCCTCTTCCAATGCTTAGTTAATGCTAACTATAGGGTTTTAATCTGTTGCACCTGTCATTTCCAAAGCAATTCCCTGTTCTTTGTTTATTTTGGCTTCCTCGGTTTAGAAGTCTTTTCAGTGTCTAATTTCAGCCGTGACACAAGGAGGTGAAGTTGGTCACTTATTTAGGCTTATTTGTTTAGTTGTTATGTGTAGAGAGAGGAACACTGCAAACAAGTATCACTGGCATGTGTCGGTAGTGCTCACAGTGTGTGGACCACACTGGGTTTGCCGCAGCTCATGGAGCATGTGCTTTCCTGACCTACACTGCTCAGGCTCCAGGTTGATCTATAGGGGAACTGTCCAAAGCCAGCCTTGGGTTTTGTGCACTTCCCAGGACTATGCTGCTCAGGTTCAGGGTGTTTGTTGATCCACAAAGGCACAAAGTCTGTTGGACATGTGTTTTGTGCCCTTTCTAGGTCCAAGCAGCTCAGAAGACTAGGTGCTTGGTAAGCACACTACCTCAGGTGTGTGGTGCATCTTAAGCACCTCCTTGGTCCCCGCTGCTCTGTTTCCTGGGTGCACAGTGAGAGGACCATCTCAGGTGAGCCATGTGTCTTCTCTGGGGAGATGATCTCTGGCTGTGACACTGTTGCTGCTACTGCTACTGCTAAGTCGCTTCAGTCATGTTCAACTCTGTGTGACCCGATAGATGGCAACCCAGCAAGCTCTCTCGTCCCTGGGATTCTCCAGGCAAGAACACTGGAGTGGATTGCCATTTCCTTCTCCACTCGCAGATGTCAACTGTCCAGGATCCCAGAAAGACTTGTTTATCAAATGGGAGCCTGCTCACAATTTGTTGGAAGATGCCAGTTCTGGGGCCGAGACTGCCTCTTGCTTTCGGACTCTTGCTGTCATCCACCTGCTTCTCTGCCTCCAGTGAGGGGATGGGCCAGTCTGCAGCTGGCTAGCTCTCCTCTGGTACTTGAAATCCTTGTGTGTGTGTTTGTGTGTGAGTGTGTGAGCAGACCCAGCTATGCCTCACGTTAGAGCTTTTTGAGGGGAAGTTCTCTCTCTCTCTCTCTCCTTCTCTCTCTCTCCTTCTCTCTCTCTCTCCCCTTCTCTCTCTCTCTGGATATCCCACAGCTTGGGTTGCTGTCTCATGGTAGTTCACTCATGTTGTCTTGAGGGCACTCAGACCCAGTCTTTACCCTAAGCATGCAACCCACACCTGCCTGTTAAGCCTCCCATCGCTGGTGGCCAATGCGAGCATCTGTGCTACCTCTCTGCTGTGCGTTGTGGTTAGGGGCATATTCTCCTTTTTTGTTTATTTGTTTGTTTTTCTTTCTTCTTCTCTTTCTCCTGGTTACATTGCCCTCTGAGATTCCAAAACTCCCCACAGACTCACCAGCAAGAGGGTTTCCTGGTGTTTGGAAACTTCTCTTCCTTCACAACTTCCTCCTGGGACAAGTCTCCACTAACTCTTTGTCTCTCTTTTTGTCTTTTATATTTTGTCCTACCTCCTTTTGAAGAGAATGGGCTGCCTTTATGGATGTCTTGTGTTCTCTGTCCGCATTCAGAAGTTGTTTTGTGGAAGTTTCTCAGAATTCAGATGATGTTTTTGAAAGGTCGTTGTTGAATTACACCACCAGGATTCTTGACCCTCAGAGGAGAAGAATTCAATACGGGGCCAAAGACGAGGCTTGATCACTCAGAGCTTTTGTGTAATAAAATTTTATTAAAGTATAAAGGAGATAGAGACAGCTTCTGACATAGGCATCAGAAGGGGACAGAAACAGTACCCCCCTGCAAGTCTTTAGCTGGATGTTATATAGTCACTAGCAGTCTGTTAATGAAAGAAAGGAATGTCTCAAAACTTAGAATGGCACCAGACCCCTCACCCATAGGATGTATTTTGGGATAATCTTGGCTCCAAATGGTTCATCTCCGGCCATAAAAGGATTAACTTGAATCTTGAAAAGGGCAAAGCACCATACAAATAGTGTGTCATTTACATAAATTAGAGGAACAATGTCAGGAGTATAACATACTAGTCTTATCAAGTAGGTTCTGAGCCAAAAAGCGGAACCGACCTGAAGACAGAGTTTGGGGTAAATAGCCTGAGATAAACATTTCCATAAGAAAAAGGCAGTTGTTAACTTCAGGTGAAACCAGGTGTCATGGCAACACAGAATTTTAAAAGAAACCTCCTTTTAAATTTGTACAGAGAAGGAAAAAATATCGCTACTTTGTTTTCTCCTGTCGCATAAGAGAGATAAAAATGTCTGACACTTGCAGGCTATTTCCTCCATTTGGAGACCTCTGACCTTCCTGCCTGTTACCCTTTCATTTTGATGAATTTATTGGGGAGAAAGTGGTCTCCCCATCCTATTCTTCCATCTTACAACCGACCCACCTGCATTTCTTTCATTGCCAATTAGTTTCAACATTTTCTCCTGGTTTTTGGCAATGTTTCTTTTTTTCTTGTAATTTGTATTTCTTTGTATGCTTTGTTTACTTTATGTTTGTCTTCTATGGGATTTTTCATCTTCTTTTCTTATTTTAACTTTTGAACTCTGCATAAATTAGATAAATGAGACTTTTGTCGGCTAGCTTCCAAATATTTCTCAATGTGTTTATAATTCCTTGTTTATTATTTATTTACTTCTGCAGAAAGTGTAAATTTTTCCTTTTTAGTTTATGAACAAATATCGCTTAAATTAAGAAATTTAAATAATGGAGAAAATTTTCCTTTAGAGGAGGGTGTAGGTTGAAAGAATTGCTGGGAGTGGGGGCAACTCACTTGAGTTCACCTGTGTGCCTTACCATATGTACTTTTCAATTTGCCCTGAAAAATATAGATCATATACATATATATGAAATGAAAAAATTAAGTGAAAGTGGGTAGTGCCATGATGGACCAAGATGAAGCAAGGACAGGTGGGACTGCAGCTGGCACTCCAAATAGATGAGTCAGACATAGGCTTCATCAGTCCTGGGAAACCAATAGTGACATGTCTCTCGAGCTGTGACTGGAGGACTATGGGAGTCCCATCAGGTGCCAAGGTCATGAGGAGGGGAGCACAAGCAGGGTAAGCCCAGTAGAACTGTCACACTTCGGGCAGAGGGAAGGTGATGCTACTTTTATTATGGAAAGTGTAGTCAGGGGATATTGGCAAAAAAACTTGGTCAGTGCACAGAGTGTGAAAAGTAAGCAAAAACCATGATTACTTTCACCACTGTGCAAATTCTACTCCATTCCTCCCTATCATATTTCAGCTCATATTTTTAAAGTTGGAAATCCACTTCATGTGTATTTGGTTCTCTTTGCTCTTTTCTCTGTACTTTCCCCAAAATTTTATTATAAATTTTCCACACATTCAACAAAGTTGAGAAATTTTTGTAGCTAATACGTAAAGACTTCCCACCTAGATTCTACTGTAACCATCTTACAATACTTCCTTTGTCATGTATTTATCCATTTGTCCGTCCCTTTATCCATCTATCAATTGAACTTATTCCTTGGCACATTTCGTGGTAAATTACAGACATCGGTATGCATCTTCATATGCATGTCAGCAAACCTACCATTATGTAGTAAGCTATATTTGTTATAGCAGTTTTCTTTGAAATATTAACTTTACATAAAATAAAATATGCCTATCTTTTTTTTTCCAAACTGTGTTATTTTTAGCTGAAGTATATTTGATTTACAATGTTTTTTCATTTTCTGCTCTACAGCAGGGTGAGTCAGTTATACAAATATATGTGTAATATTCATCGTCTCTGTGATTATATTATATACAGATTAATTTATTTACTTTTTTTTTTTTTTAGGGGGGTACACTGTGGAGCATTTGGGATTAGTTCCCTGACCAGGGATTGAACATTCATCTCTGCAGTGGAAGTGTGGTGTCTTAATTACTGGATTGCCAGGGAACTCATATATATATATATATATATATATATTCCCGATTATGGTTTATCATAGGATAGTGCATATAGTTCTCTGTGCTTTACAGTAGGAACTTTTCTATCCATTCCATATAATTTATTCTGAGTGAACTCCGGGAGTTGGTGATGGACAGGGAGGCCTGGCATGCTGCAATTCATGGGGTCGCAAAGAGTCAGACATGACTGAGTGACTGAACTGAACTGAAATAACTGAAGCCCAATCACCCTTTCCATAACTCCCCCTATTCTCTCTGCCTTGGAACCCACAATTCTGTTCCCTATGTCCATGAATTTATTTTTTATTCATGTGTTCATTTCTGTCATATAATCATTCAAGTGATATTGTTAGGCCCTGTGGTCTCCACCCAGGGCTTCGCCGTCACAAAGATCACTGAGACGCAGATTCGATGCAAATAGCAAGAGGATTTATTAGGCCGACACGCCGGGGTTCAATCTCCACCCAAGGAGACGAACCCCGAACAGCTGTTATAGAGCAGTTTATAAGCACAAAAACCACAAACAGGTGCAGCTGTAGTGCAGCTTTTTGATTGGTGGTTAGATTTTAACCTTTTCAGTGATAGGTCTTAGTTATTGGCCCGAGACGATTTACTAGCTTACAATTATATTGTACAGCTATTTTTCAGAAAAGTTATTTCCTCGAGCTGTTCGAGACAATCACCTTCCCGGAACAACTCTTGGGGGGTCTCACTCCTAGGACGTAAGGTATGTTTTGTCCTGTACCTTTAAAATGAAAGGCCTGTCAGGATCAACAAAAGGCCTGAGGATGAATGCCTGTTTTTCTCCTAGGCCCCTGGTAATTTTTAACTCTTTTTCTTATAGTCCCTGGAAAACCCTAAAGAAATCAGAAGCCCATGATCTCATTTTCTATGGCAGACTTACCACAGGACAAAAACAGGTTTTGATCAAAAACAAATTTTAGATTAGTTTCCACATTCCCACAATATCATTTGATATTTGTCTTTCTCTGTCTGACTCACTTCACTTAATATGATCATCTCTGTCCATGCATGTTGCCTTATTTTCATACCTGTACTGATTGTTGGATCCTCTTAATCATACATAGTTATTTGTCTGTAGTTATTTTCACATATATATTATTAAAACATGGTTAGTATGTCACTCTTGGTATAGTACATCCATTTTGAGGCTGTATTCGGATTTTATATGTATATGACAATCAGTTCAGTTCAATCATTCAGTCATGTCTGAGTCTTTGCCACCCCACGGACTATAGCAAGCAAGACCTAGTGATCCATCACCTACCCCTGGAGCCTGCTAAAACTCACATCCATTTAGTGGGAGATGCCATCCAACTATCCCATCCTCTGTCATCCCCTTCTCCTCCTGCCTTCAATCTTTCCCAGCATCAGGGACTATTCCAATGAGTCAGTACTTCACATCAGGTGGCCAGCGTATTGGAGTTTCAGCTTCAACATCAGTCCGTCTAATGAATACTCAGGACTAAATTCCTTTATTATTGGCTGGTTTGAGTTCCTTGCAGTACAGGGGACTCTCAAAGAGCATATGTTGGTTAGAATAAATATCTATTGTGCTTATTCTGCCCTCTCATGGATAAATAGAAGAATGTTTATGCATTTAATTTATAAAATCAGATGTATTCTTTACATTATGAAAAAATACAGTGTAACTTTATTAAGAATTAATACATGCTAATAATAGAAAATGTCATAAAAATAGAAAGAAAAAAAATCACCCATGATCTCATTTAATGGACAGGAAGAATTAAAGTAAATCAGGCTCTGGAAAGGGCCACAAAAGAAATTTATAATTATTGATAAACTGGATGATATAAAGCATGAGACTCTTGGAATAAGTCCAGAGGGAACAATTCATAATCCTGAATACAAGATATGATCCTGGAGTCAGAAAACGACCCCAGACTGTTTAACAACTGGAGTCTCAGAGTCACGTGTTTTATGTATCAGGTGGAAAATCTATAGATAAGAATATTAGTCTTATTTACTTACTTAGTTATTTACTTACTTAGTTACTGATTTGTTATTGATTACTGTTTCCTAATTACTCAGTGGCTAATGATCATTTTGTTCTTTGGCCCTGAATGCCACATGGGTTATAGTTTAACTCCCCACATATGCTTTCACTGAAGGCTGAAAGTATAACACTGACTTGGATTCAGTTTTGGCAGCTTCATCTTGGAGCGGTGTTGGTCCCCCAATCCTCACTTTTCTATGAACATCACGTCTCGTTTCTTATTCTCTCTTTGGATCACGCTTTTGGAAACCCTGCTTGTCAAGCCAGTCTCGACAATCTCGCTTTACCATTGGCTCCAAAATCTGAGTTACTGGGGCAGGAAGATAAATAAACGATGAGGGTGTGCTAATTCTTTTAGTATAAATCCATTTTTCTGCTATTTTAATGCTAACAAAGGACTTGATTTTGATACTTGATTCTTGCTTTGTTTACTTGTCTTTTAGTTCAGTTCAGTCACTCAGTCGTGTCCAACTCTTTGTGACTCCATGGACTGCAGCACACCAAGCCTCCCTGTCCATCACCAACTCCTGGAGCTTACTCAAATTCATGTCCATCAAGTCATTGATGCCATTCAACCGTCTCATTCTCTGTCATCCCCTTCTCCTTCTACTTTAAATCATTCCCAGCATCAAGGGTTTTTTCCAGTGAGTCAGTTTCTCAAATCAAGTGCCCAAAGTATTGGAGTTTTATCCTCATCATCAGTCCATCCAGAAGATATTCAGGACTGATTTCCTTCAGGATGGACTGGTTGGATCTCCAGTCTTCTCCAACATGATAGTTCAAAAGCATCAATTTTTCAGTGCTCAGCTGTCTTTCACATCCATACATGACTACTGGAAAAACCATAGCTTTGACTACACTGACCATTTTTGGCCTCTACTTTTACAAATACCTAGTAATTTGACCCCCTCAAACCCCCTGCTTACTTCAAGGTTGTGTGTGTGTGTTTTTTTTTTTTTTTTTCCTCTCTCTCTTTTTGCTATGATTAAAAATATTTCATATCTTCGCTATGTAAATAATGCTGCAATGAACATTGGAGTGCATTCATCTTTGGGAATTAAGGTTTTCTCCTGGTATACACTCAGGAATGATATTGCTGAGTCATTTGGTAATTGTATTTTTCCTTTTTTAAGTAGCTGCCATACTGTTCACCATAGTGGCTGTACCAACTTACATGCCCACAGACAGTGCAAGAGGGTTCCCTTTTCTCCAAATCCTCTCCAGAAATTATTGTTTGCAGAATTTTTGATGATGGCTATTCTGACAGGTGTGAAGTAATAACTCATTGTAATACTGATTTGCATTCATTTAATAGTGATGTTGAGCTGTTTTTCATGTGTTTGTTGGCCATCTGTATGTTTTGTTTTTGTTTTGAGAAATATTTCTTTAGATCTGTCATTATTTTTATTTTAGTTATCTATTTATTTAGTACTGGGGTACATGAGCTGTTTGTATATTTTGGAGCATAATGCCTTAACAGCTAATGAGAACCAATTGTGTACCACAAGGAACTGTCCTAAATGCTCTGTGGTGATTAACATCAGAAGGAAATTTTGAAAAGGGGGGAATATATATACACACACACACAGCCAATTTACTTTGCTGTACACCAGAAAGTAACACAACATTGTAAAGCAACTACATGTTGTACCTACTATAGATTTCATTTATAGGAAATTCTAGATAAGGCAACACAATTGTATAATGATAGAACTGAGAACAGGAATTGCATGGGGGAAGGGTAGTGAGGAGAAGGGGGCCCAAGAGGTTTTCTAGGGTGATGGGTTAAAAAATATTGCAGTGAACACACATATCTATATATATAAAACCTTGGTAAAATTGCATAAATAATTCTGCAATGTAAATTCCAAACAGGGTCTTTCTAAATGGTTCTATGCATTTATAAGTTTACTGCTTATAAATGCAGTATTTATACTGCTGCTGCTCTGCTGCTGCTGCTGCTCCTGCTAAGTCGCTTCAGTCATGTCCAACTCTGTGCGACCCCATAGACGGCAACCCACCAGGCTCCCCCGTCCCTGGGATTCTCCAGGCAAAACACTGGAGTGGGTTGCCATTTCCTTCTCCAATGCATGAAAGTGGAAAGTGAAAAGTGAAAGTGAAGTTGCTCAATCATGTCCGACTTAGCGACCCCATGGACTGCAACCTACCAGGCTCCTCCGTCCATGGGATTTTCCAGGCAAGAGTACTGGAGTAGGGTGCCATTGCCATTATTTTCAGATTGTACATCAGAAGGTTGCATAATTTTTTGCTTTCACAACAATCAGTAAGCACTAATTTTCCAACCTCTCATCCTCAGTTTAGAGGAAAAATTTGGTATCATTTAATGTTCTTTACATGTTGGAAAAGATACTGTATCATTTTATTAAAAATTAATACTTATGCTTATAACAGAAAACATAAATTTACTAGAAAAATAACAAATAAATAAAAAAATCACCCATGGTCTCTCCTGACCGTAGACTCAGAATTCTAAGTTCCTGGTATGAGAGACTAAAAGATGAGGGTTTGCTAGTTCATCTTGTCTGTTATTTGAATGCTAACATAGAACTTGTTTGTGATACATGATTCTTGCTTTGTTTACCTATCTTTAAGCTTCTACTTTTACAAATATCTAGTACTTTGACTCTCTGTTTATAGACTGTCCTTCAGGTTTTTCTTGTTTGTTTGTTTTTTCTTTTTTGCTATGATTAAAAAATGTTGAATGTAGTGGCTATGGTAAATAGTACTGCAATGAACAATGGGGTGCTTGCTTCTTTTTGAATTAAGATTTTCTCCAGGAAAATGCTCAGAAGTAGGTAATGTGATGATTATATTTTTCATTTTTTGTTTGTTTGTTTTTTTGAGCTGTCAATCTGTTCACCATAGTGGCGGTACCAATTTACATATGCACCAACAGTGTAAGAGGGTGCAAGAGGGTTCTCTTTTCTCCACACACTCTCCACATTATTGTTTATAGAATTTTTGAGGATGGCTCTCCAGAATGGTGTGAAGTAATACCGCATTGTAGACCTGATTTCCATTTCTCTAATAATTAGTTATGCTGAGCCTTCTTTTCATATGATTATTGGTCATCGGTATGTCTTCTTTGAAGAAATATCTGTTTAGACATGCCCATTTTATGACTTTTTTTTTTTTTTTCATACTGGGCTACATGAACTCTTTGTATGTTTTGGAGAATAATATCTTACAAAAAAAAAGACAACCATCTGTGTAGCACAGGGAATTGTCTTCAATACTCTAGGGTGACCTAAATGGGAAGGAAATTCAAAAAAGAGGGGATACACACACACACACACACATATATACACAACTGATTTTTTACAATACAATATTGTAAACTACTACAATGTGTAGCTTTATAACAGCACATTGTAAAGCAATTACACGTGTACCTACTGCAGGCCCCATTTATAGGAAGTTCTAGATGAGGCAAAACTAATCTATACTGATAGCACTGAGAACAGGGGTTGCATGGGGGAAAGGCAGTTGTGCGGAAGGGGACCAAAGAGATTTTCTACGATTAAGGGGGAAAAAATATCTAGTGAATATCTTGATGAAATTGTATATATATATATATATATATATTTCTGCAAAGTAAATTTCAAACAAGGTCTTGGTAAATATCTCCATTTATAAGGTTGCTAGATATTGTGAAATTGTCCTTCAGAAAGTTGCATAATTTGTGCTTTCACAGCAGTCCGTAAGCACTCATTTTCCAGTCCCTCATCCTCATTCTGTAAGGAAGATTTGGCATCTTTCAATTTTGTCATCAGACTTTTGCCGATGTACACTGTAAGAAATTGTTTTCCATTATTGTTTTGATTTGTGTTTCTTTTATTTTACCAGTTAGAGTCAACATTTTTGCTCTGTTTTTTGAAATTTGTATTGCTTTCTCCTTTTTCTGTGTAAGTTGTGTTTCTTTGTTCTCTATACTTACTATACTTACTTCATTTGTGTGTTCTATTGGGCTTTTCATCTTCTTTTCTCATTTTAAGTTCTAATTTTGAACTCTGCATAAATTAGGTAAATGAAACCTTCATCAGGAATCTTCCAAATATTTCTCAGTTATTGTTTTATCATTCCTGTTTATTATTTTTGCCATGTAGAAAATTTATTTACTGAATTGGAATATTGTAAATTTCCCATTTTTATATTCTGAACAGTCAAAAGGTCACTCGAAATAAGAAATTTATATAAACAAGAAAAACTCTATGAAGCTAGAGGATGTACTTGAAAGTGGGGCTGGGGGGACAGTTCTCTCCGAGTTCATCTCTGTGCTTTTCCCTATGGACTTTTCATTGAGCTTTTTACTCTCCACTCAAAAATATATATACATATGGTTGGGACGAGTCCTTGGAGATGGAAATGGCAACCCATTCCAGGACTCTTGCCTGGAAAATTTCATGGATGGAAGAGGCTGATGGACTACAGTACATGGGGTCACAATCAGTTGGACATTACTAGTCAACTTCACTTCCTTCCTTCCTACACATACACACACACAAAAGAATTGGGGGGGGGGGGGGGGAAGTTATCACCATGATGGACAAAATGNCCAGAGAGATGAGTCAGCCATAGGCTTCTTCAGCCCTGTGAAGCCGATGGGGACACATCTCTAGAGTTGTGACTGGAGGACTCTGGGAGCCCCATCAGGTACTGAAAGCCAAGTTCACGAAGAGGGGAGCACAAGCAGGGCGATGATGCTGCCCAGTAGGCCTGTCTCCCTTGGGCCAGAGGCAAGGTGAAGCTACTTTTATTATGGAAAATGTAGTCTGTAGACATTGGGAAATAATTTGCTCAGTGCATAGAGGGTTAAAAAGTCAACAAATAGCATGTTTAAATTTCATTACAGTTCATACTTTGTGGCTTCCTTTATGGCTTGGTGGTAAAGAAACTGTATGCCACTGCAGGGAAATTTAGCTACCTTGGTCAGGAAGATACCCTGTACAAGCAAATAGTAACCGACTCCAGTANTCCTTTTTCTGTGTAAGTTGTGTTTCTTTGTTCTCTATACTTACTATACTTACTTCATTTGTGTGTTCTATTGGGCTTTTCATCTTCTTTTCTCATTTTAAGTTCTGATTTTGAACTCTGCATAAATTAGGTAAATGAAACCTTCCTCAGGAATCTTCCAAATATTTATTATTGTTTTATCATTCCTGTTTATTATTTTTGCCATGTAGGAAATTTACTTTACTGAATTGGAATATTATAAATTTCCCATTTTTATATTCTGAACAGTCAAAAGGTCACTTGAAATAAATTTATATAAGCAAGAAAAACAGTATGAAGCTAGAGGATGTACTTGAAAGTGGGGTTGGGGGGACAGTTCTCTCCGAGTTCATCTGTGTGCTTTTCCCCACGGATTTTTCATTAAGCTTTTTACTCTCCACTCAAATATATATATATATATATATATATACATATGGTCGGATCAATCCTTGGAGAAGGAAATGGCAACCCATTCCAGGACTCTTGCCTGGAAAATTCCATGGATGGAAGAGGCTGATGGGCTACAGTACATGGGGTCACAATGAGTTGGACATTACTAGTCAACTTCACTTCCTTCCTTCCTACACATACACACACAAAAAAGAAGTGGGGGGGGTGGGGGTTATCACCATGATGGACAAAATGAAGCCAGGACTGCTGGGGCTGACCTGGAACTCCAGAGAGATGAGTCAGCCATAGGCTTCTTCAGCCCTGTGAAGCCGATGGGGACACATCTCTAGAGTTGTGACTGGAGGACTCTGGGAGCCCCATCAGGTACTGAAAGCCAAGTTCACGAAGAGGGGAGCACAAGCAGGGCGATGATGCTGCCCAGTAGGCCTGTCTCCCTTGGGCCAGAGGCAAGGTGAAGCTACTTTTATTATGGAAAATGTAGTCTGTAGACATTGGGAAATAATTTGCTCAGTGCATAGAGGGTTAAAAAGTCAACAAATAGCATGTTTAAATTTCATTACAGTTCATACTTTGTGGCTTCCTTTATGGCTTGGTGGTAAAGAAACTGTATGCCACTGCAGGGAAATTTAGCTACCTTGGTCAGGAAGATACCCTGTACAAGCAAATAGTAACCGACTCCAGTATTCTTCCCTGGGGATATCCAACGGACAGAGAAGCATGGTGACTTACAGCCTACTGGGTCGCATAGAAATCAGACAGGACTGAGGGACTGAGAACACAATATCTTAGCCTATCCCCTCTGCATTTTTTTTTCTGTTTATATTTTTAAAGTTGAAATTATACTTCATGTGTATTTTCGTTTTCACTATTCTTCATGTTGTACTTTCCCTGATACTTTATTATAAAAATTTCTGAATATACAATGAGGTTGAACATGTTTTCTAGCTTATACACAAAGACTTCCCCACTAGAGTCTACTGTAACTATTTTACATGACTTCGTTTTTTCATGTGCCTATCCATTTGTCCATTCATCTATCTATCCATCAGTCCATCTTATTTTTTGGTGTATTTTGTTTAAATTGCAGTCATCAGTATGCATCCCCATAAGAATTTCAGCAAGTCTGACATAAAGTAGTGAGCTGTATTTGTTACATCATTTTTCTTTGGATAAAAAACACGCAATGAAAAATACCAATATTTTCTGAAGGGTTAATGCAGCCACAATAGGGTCACAGAGATGTGCCTGCAAACGGTTCTCTCTGTTCAGACTGAATGTGCTAGCAAACGAGGCATTCTGCAAAGGAGTCTGGACACAGCCTTGAGTTTAATGGTCCCTTGCAAACGAGGGAGCATTCCCTTCTTGTGATAAGAAGAAGGAGAGGGCCCTGGACAGACTGCAGTAGACAGGGATTTCACTCCCCTTGCTGTACGGTCTTCCCAGCCACCACCCCTGCCCTCGGATCTGGGGTGGCTCCTCCCGGCCACCTTCCCTGGCCTTGGATGCAGGATGTCTCCTCCCAGCCCCTGACCCTTGCCTCGGACGTGAGGGTGGCTCCTCCAGACTGTTGCTCCTGACCTCGTACGCAGAGTGGCTCCTCCCAGCCGCCGCCCATGATCTTGGACGTGGGGTGGCTCCTCTCAGCCACACTGAGTGCTCCGGCCATCGCAGCCGCTTGCGCTGAGTGTGCTGGCCATCACAACCGCTTGCGCTGGAGGGCCTGGAGGAGCTATCCCACGTTGAAGGTCAGGAGGGGCAGCGGTGAGGAGATACCTCTCATCCAAGGTAAGGAGTGGTGGCTGTGCTTTGCTGGAGCAGCCGTGAGGAGGTACCCCACGCCCAAGGTAAGACAAACCCAAGTAAGATGGTAAGTGTTGTAAGAAGGCATCAGAGGGCAGAAACATAGAAACCATACTCACAGAAAACTAGTCAATCTAATCACACTGGTAACACAGTCTTGTCTAACACAATGAAACCAAGCCATGCCTGCGGGGCAACCCAAAATGGGCGGGTCATGGTGGCAAGGCCTGACAGAATGTGGTCCACTGGAGAAGGGAATGGCAAGCCACTACAGTATTCTTGCCTTAAGAACCTCATGAACAGTAGGAAAAGGCAAAATGATAGGATACCAAAAGAGGAACTCCGCAGGTCATTAGGTGCCCAATATGCTACTGGAGGTCAATGGAGAAATAACTCCAGAAAGAATGAAGGGATGGAGCCAAAGCAAAATCAATACCCAGTTGTGGATGTGACTGGTGATAGAAGCAAGGTCCAATGCTGTAAAGAGCAATATTGCGTAGGAACCTGGAATGTCAGGTCCATGAATCAAGGCAAATTGGAAGTGGTCAAACAAGAGATAGCAAGGGTGAACATCGACATTCTAGGAATCAGCGAACTAAAATGGACTGGTATGGGTGAATTTAACTCAGATGACCATTACATCTACTACTGCGGGCAGGAATCCCTCAGAAGAAATGGAGTAGCCATCATGGTCAACAGAAGAGTTCGAAATGCAGTCCTTGGATGCAGTCTCAAAAATGACAGAATGATCTCTGTTCATCTCCAAGGCAAACCATTCAATATCACTGTTATTCAAGTTTATGCCCCAACCAGTAACACTGGGGAAACTGAAGTTGAACGGTTTAATGAAGACCTACAAGAACTTTTAGAACTAACACCCCAAAAAAGATGTCCTTTTCATTATAGCAGACTGGAACGCAAAAGTAGGAAGTCAAGAAAAACCTGGAGTAACAGGCAAATTTGGCCTTGGAATGTGAAATGAAGCAGGGCAAAGACTAATAGAGTTTTGCCAAAAAAACGCACTGGTCATAGTAAACACCCTCTTCCAACAACACACGAGAGGACTCTACACATGGACATCACCAGATGGTCAACACCGAAATCAGATTGATTATATTCTTTGCAGCCAAAGATGGAGAAGCTCTATACAGTCAGCAAAAACAAGACCAGGAGCTGACTGTGGCTCAGATCATGAACTCCTTATTGACAAATTCAGACTTAAATTGAAGAAAGTAGGGGAAACCGCTAGACCATTCAAGTATGACCTAAATCAAATTCCTTATGATTATACAGTGGAAGTGAGAAATAGATTTAAGGGTCTAGATCTGATAGATAGAGTGCCTGATGAATTATGGAATGAGGTTTGTGACATTGTACAGGATACAGGGATCAAGACCATCCCCATGGAAAAGAAATGCAACAAAGCACAATGTCTGGGGAGACCTTGAAAATAGCTGTGAAAAGAAGAGAGGTGAAAAGCAAAGGAGAAAAGGAAAGATATAAGCATCTGAATGCAGAGTTCCAAAGAACAGCAAGAAGAGATAAGAAAGCCTTCTTCAGCAATCAGTGCAAAGAAATAGAGGAAAAGAACAGAATGGGAAAGTCTAGAGATCTCTTCAAGAAAATTAGAGATACCAAGGGAATATTTCATGCAAAGATGGGCTCGATAAAGGACAGAAATGGTACGGACCTAACAGAAGCAGAAGATATTAAGAAGAGGTGCCAGGAATACACAAAAGACCTGTACAAAAAAGATCTTCACGACCCAGACAATCATGATGATGTGATCCCTAATCTAGAGCCAGACATCTTGGAAGTCAAGTGGGCCTTAGAAAGCATCACTACAAACAAAGCTAGTGGAGGTGATGGAATTCCAGTCCTGAAAGATGATGCTGTGAAAGTGCTGCACTCAATATGCCAGCAAATTTGGAAAACTCAGGAGTGGCCTCAGGACTGGAAAAGGTCAGTTTTCATTCCAATTCCAAAGAAAGGCAATGCCAAAGAATGCTCAAACTACCGCACAATTGCACTCATCTCACATGCTAGTAAAGTAATGCTCAGAATTCTCCAAGCCAGGCTTCAGCAATACGCTAACTGTGAACTTCCAGATGTTCAAGCTGGATTTACAAAAGGCAAAGGAACCCGAGTTCAAATTGCCAACATCCGCTGGATCGTGGAAAAAGCAAGAGAGTTCCAGAAAAACATTTATTTCTGCTTTACTGAATATGCCAAAGCCTTTGATTGTGTGGATCACAATAAACTGTGGAAAATTATGAAAGAAATGGGAATACCAGACCACCTGACCTGCCTCTTGAGAAATCTATATGCAGGTCAGGAAGCAACAGTTAGAACTGGACATGGAACAACAGACTGGTTCCAAATAGGCAAAGGAGTACGTCAAGGCTGTATATTGTCACCCTGCTTATTTAACTTATATGCAGAGTACATCATGAGAAATGCTGGACTGGAAGAAACACAAGCTGGAATCAAGATTGCCGGGAGAAATATCAATAACCTCAGATATGCAGATGACACCACCCTTATGGCAGAAAGTGAAGACGAGCTATAAAGCCTCTTGATGAAGGTGAAAGAGGAGAGCAAAAAAGTTGGCTTAAAGTTCAACATTCAGAAAACAAAGATGATGGCATCCGGTCCCATCACTTCATGGGAGATAGATGGGGAAAAGGTAGAAACAGTGTCAGACTTTATTTTTTTGGGCTCCAAAATCACTGCAGATGGTGAGTGCAGCCATGAAATTAAAAGACGCTTACTCCTTGGAAGAAAAGTTATGACCAACCTAGATAGTATGTTCAAAAGCAGAGACATTACCTTGCTGACTAAGGTCCGTCTATTCAAGGCTATGGTTTTTCCTGTGGTCATGTATGGATGTGAGAGTTGGACTGTAAAGAAGGCTGAGCGCCGAAGAATTGATGCTTTTGAACTGTGGTGTTGGAGAAGACTCTTGAGAGTCCCTTGGACTTCTAGGAGATCCAACCAGTCCATTTTGAAGGAGATCAACCCTGGGATTTCTTTGGAAAGAATGATGCTGAAGCTGAAACTCCAGTACTTTGGCTACCTAATGGGAAGAGTTGATTCATTGGAAAAGACTGATGCTGGGAGGGATTGGGGGCAGGAAGAGAACGGGACGACCCTGGATGAGATGGCTGGATGGCATCACGGACACAATGGACATGAGTCTGAGTGAACTCCAGGAGATGGTGATGGACAGGGAGGCCTGGCGTACTGAGATTTATGGGGTCGCAATGAGTCGGACATGACTGAGCAACTGAACTGAACTGAACTGCTGTAGGATAACATGTATGCACCTGTGCTGTACTGAAAAGACTTATTCATGCAGTCTGGAATTCTGCCTAGGGGGCTTTATAAAAATAAACTGCAATTAGTTTTGCGCAGTCTTTCCGCCGGCCGGAGTTGTGTCTTTGTCTGTCTTTTGTGTGTGTCTTTGTCTGTCTTTTGTGTGTGTCTTGTCTTTGTGTAATTTCGCTCGCAACATCTGGCGCCCAACATGGGGCTAGCAAAGGAACAAAGGGCGAGTGAAACCAAAAGGGTGAATAACACCGGGGGATTTTAAATCCACAGCAGGGGAACTTTCAGAGAATTCATGAGGAATTCCTCACCCTATCAGGGGAACTTTCAAATCATGGGGAATTCCTCATCATCATTACGGACACAATACATGGTGTTAGTCAAAGGACTTCTCCACTCCATAGGCATTAAAGCCTCAACTCATTGATTGAGTGAACTCTTTCGCTTAGTGGAGAAATATTGTCATTGGTTTCAATATCCAACTAAGTTAGTTAAACTTGAAGGCATGGAAAATAATTCAAAAGGAATTGAGTAAGCACCATCAAAAGGGTAATGTGATCCCTTTGAAGTTATGGACTTTATGTAGTACTATAACACAGGCTTTGACCTTGCTCTCTACTGATAATGCAACTATATCTAATGCTTCAAGGAAGGGAGAAATAATTTATGAGGATGTGTCAGACGTTGGTGGGGCCCTGCACCACCTGAAGGCAAAGATGCAAATAAGCCTCCTCCTGTAAATGGTGAAACATCTGATAGTTCAGAATCAGATTCGGAGGCATCTTCAGTTTCATCAGAGGAGGGCAAATAGGTTAAAGACATGACCCATCTATTTCAGGAGTGGTAGAAATCCCGTAAGGAGGAGAGGAAATCTACACCTTCTGCCCCTCCTTGTGCTCTCTTTTCCCCACTGCGGTCGGTCTGATGTGGGCAGGGAACATTGTCAGTTCTCCTTTCCTTTGTCTATTCTTCATGATGATGACTTGCCTGCTTACCCTGGTGGTTTTATCTATCCTCCACAATTATTTCCCATCCAGAGACAGCAAAATGACAATGTGATAAATGTTCAATACGCTCCTTTGGAATATAAATTTTTTAAAGACCTTAAGGCTGCAGTGGTGCAGTACGGACCTCAGTCTCCCTTTGTTTTGGCTATGCTGGAATCATTGGGAAAAGGCAAATTAATCTTTCCGTTAGATTGGGAATCTATTGCCCAAGCTGTCTTGGAGGGTTCTCAATGGTTGCAACTTCATAGCTGGTGGGAAGAAGAAGCTAGAATGCAGGCTCGGATTAATGAGGGACAGAATCCCCCTGGTCCTCTCGAGGACAAGCTAATGGGAGAGGGCCCTTATCGGGCTTTAAGAGAACAGCCTCAATACTCTGATCAGGACTTACAACAAGTCCGGCAGGTTTTTTTTTTTTTTTTTTTTTTTTAATGAGCATGGCACCGTGTGGTGCCTACTGGCCACGCCTGGCCCTCCTTTGTTAAAGCAATGCAAGGCCCCAATGAGCCATATACTGATTTTCTAGCAAGACTGAGGGTAGCTGTGGAACGGGCTGTAAGGAGGGATGAAATTTCAGAGATATTATTACAAACTTTAGCATTTGAAAATGCAAATCCTGAATACAAGCGTATACTGGGACCATTAAAGGGACAGGGTGCATCTATAGCTGAATATATCAGAGCCTGCTCGGGAGTAGGAGGAACTGATCATCAGGCTAATGTCTTTGCCACAGCCTTGGCCAAAGTTATGAGACCACAAAAGGGAAGTAACTGCTTCCATTGTGGAAAACCTGGTCATATGAAAAGAGAGTGTCGGAAATTCAAAGCTGATCAAGGTGCAATTCCTAAAGACAGATCTTTTGCTGGGAAGAATAAGACTTCTCCTGGACCTTGCCATTGGTTCGGGAAAGGGCTTCATTGGACTAAGGAATGCAAATCTAAAACAGATAAAATGGGCAACCCAATACCAGGAAACTATCCTGCAGGCCTGAGTCCTTGGGACCCAGGGACAATACCAGGGACTTCTCCTTGCCCTCCTGCCATCCCACCTGCCCCAACCCTGTTTCCTCCAAACAACCGTTACGAGTCGATGCCCCATTAAAAGGACCTCAGATGATGATTTCAGACTTATGGTCTACTACTTCAGGGAGTGCTACTGCTGATTTGCCACTAGCTGATAATGTTCTTTTGTCACCAGGGGGAAGCATTTATAAATTAAAAAAAAAAAAATGTATTTGAACCACTGCCTAAAGGCACTTTTGGCTTGACATTAGGCCGTAGCAACGCAGCTTTGAGAGGTCTAACCATAATTCCCGGGGTAATAGACTCTGACTATGTTGGGGAAATTTTAATTGTGGTCTCTACATATACCACGCTTTCATTGTTAGCTGGGGAACATATTACTCAATTACTTCTTCTAACTTATCCCTTTTTGGCTCTCCCTAATGAACAAACAGGAGGATTTGGAAGTACTGGGTGACATATATTCTGGGAAATGCTTATCAAAGATTCTCGCCCTGTTCTCTCCTTGATTATACAAGGAAACAACTTTGAGGGACTAATAGATACAGAGGCAGATGTTTCAATCATTTCTTCTCAACAATGGAACCAAGATTGGGAAAAAGAAAAAAGCCCTTTAATGCTGACGGGACTGGGCTCCATTGCAGATGTCTGGAAGAGTACCCATTCCTTACAATGCCAATTCCATAATGGAAGATCAGTGTTTGTTACTTTTTATATTGTAAACATACCTATTAATATATGGGGAAGAGATCTCTCTCCTTTGGGGGCTTCTGTAACCATTCCATCGGAAACTTAGTAGCCACTGCTCAAATTCCTCGAGCACTCCCATTAAAATGGTTAACTAATACTCCAAAATGGGTTGAGCAGTGGCCATTACCACAAATGAAGCTCGAGGCGTTAGAACAATTAGTACAAGAACAACTCCAACTTGGTCATATAGAGCCCTCTACCTCCCCCTGGAATTCTCCTGTTTTTGTTATAAAAAAGAAATCTGGAAAATAGAGAATGTTAACTGACTTACAAGAAGTTAATAAATGTATTGAACCTATGGGAGCATTACAATTGGGAATCTCCTCTCCAGCTCTTATTCCTCAAAATTGGTCCATAATGGTGCTAGATCTTAAAGACTGTTTTTTTTTTGTTGTTGTTGTTTGTTTGTTTGTTTGTTTGTTTACCATTCTCCTACAATTGCAAGATAGACATAAATTTGCTTTTACAGTTCCTATCCTTAATCATGCTCAGCCTGTTAAGCATTATCAGTGAACAGTCTTACAACAAGGAATGACAAATAGTCCTACCTTATGCCAAGAATTCGTAGCTCGCTCTTTACAATCCCTCCGTCAAGTATACCCCAATTATATTCTATATCATTATATGGATGATCTCCTATTAGCAGCTCCTAGTATTCCTGAACGTGATGAATTATTTTTAAAAGTACAGGAGGCTTTAAGATTATACAGTTTGCAAATAGCCCCGGAAAAATTCAAAAGGACTTTCCTATTTCGTACTTAGGGACAATATCGGAACAACATAGAATAAGGCCCCAAAAGTTGCAAATTACAAGAAACCATCTCAAAACCTTAAATGATTTTCAAAAGTTATTGGGAGATATTAATTGGCTACGCCCGGTACTTGGGATTCCTACTTATCAATTACGACATTTGTTTTCTACTTTAGAAGGAGATACAGCTCTGGATAGCCCCCGGACCTTAACCCTATTGGCTTTACAGGAACTTCAGTTTGTTTAGCAGCAATTAAATGACGGCTTTTTGACTTTCTTACATGCATCTCAACCTATTTCGTTTATACTATTTCATACCCCTTATTCTCCATCTGATGTAATTGCTCAAGAAAAAGAATTAATAGAATGGGTTTTTTTTTTACCTAACAGTTTTTCCAAAAAATTGACTAGATATATGGATAAATTAGCCTTCCTTATACAGAAAGGTCACCATCGTATTTTACAATTGTCAGGATGTGAACCAAACCAGATTGTTACTCAGTTAACAACTGCTCAAATATCTTGATGTTTACAATTTAATGAAAACTGGCAAATTTCTCTTGCCTCATATCCTGGTTCATTTTCTACTCATTATCCATCATGTAAATTGATTGATTTTCTCCGGACTAACGCCATATCTCATTCCCCAATTTCAGATGTTCCAGTTAAGGGACCCACTGTTTTTACAGATGAAAATAAAAATACTGCTGGATATTGGACCCAGA
>SJYQ01008832.1:139802-158745 GCA_006410935.1 Redunca redunca | reverse complement strand
CTATCTATTTAGTTTTACAAGATTTTCCCAAACTTCCTATTAACATTGTTTCAGATTCTCGATATGCTTTTCTCTCTTGCCTACAGCTTCCCCATGTCTCCCTTTCACTGACCCTTAAAACAGCTATTGGCAAATTGTTTTACCAAGTACAACAATTGCTCTTGCAACGTTCAGAGTTAATTTTCTTTACTCACATTCGTGCACATTCTGCCCTTCCTGGACCCTTATCATTCGGAAATGCTACAATTGATGCCTTACTTTATCCTGTAGAAGCAGCAAAACAAGAACATCTCTTACAGCATACCAACTCTAAAGGGTTACAAAAATCTCATGCTATTACTCGAAAACAAGCTCAGAATATTCAAAAATTCGAAGAGCTTACTATGCAGAGAAGCTTTACTTTCCGTACAAGGGAAACAACACCTCCTACGTGGGGCCAAATGGAGAGGTTGACCCAGGAAGCAGAGAAGACGTTAATGAAGGCGGGGCAACCTCTGAATCCTACCAATCTTTTGCTTGCCATGATGGCGGTGGTAACATGTCAGGTAATTGGTGTATCGGCAAGTAATCATACATATTGGGCATATATACCTAATCCCCCATTAGTAAAAGCAGTTTCCTGGGGGGAACTAGAAGTGAAGGTATGTACTAATGAGACTGCCTTCTTTCCCCCGCCAGCTTGCGGGGGAGTAGAACAACTATCTCATCATAAACAACAATATAATAGTAATTTGACCATTGCTGTGGAAGGTATTGCTTTGTGTATAGGAGGACACCCCTTTTGTCTGCCCACCAAGGAACATTCTCATCATTCCTATAATACATGGGGGGTAAAGTATAATAATTACCATTTTGCTACTTTTACTGTGCTTGTTTCCACCAGGGGATTTAATACCTCGACAGAATGGATAGACATTCATAATGGAAAACACATGTCGCTATGTCCTGTTAACTTTTTTGTTTCTTCTCTAGAATCTTTGGAATGGGAACATTGCCGAGGTCATCGACCCTTTAAAGTCATGAATTATTCTGGGGCCATCACTGTAGATTGGAGTCCAGATCATGGGCAATTCTTGGAAAAATGGTCAAATAAATCTCTTAGATGGCATTGTGCAAATAGCACTTTGATGGGCAATGGTAATGAAACAGTTAAATGGCAGCAGTTTGCACTTGCCCCTCCCCAATTACAATTGCAAGGATATCCGCACATTCAAGGAGATATTTGGAAACTATGGGCAGTTTCTGGTAATCTCACTATCTGGTCAGGAAACTATACTTTGGACAGTGGTGACTCTTCGGGTCCATTCTTTGTTAATTTACATGTTAATAAATCTTATTCTGCAATGGCATGTGTAAAATATCCTTTTGCATTGTTATATGGGAATTGGACCTGGAATGATATACTGTGGGGTCTGTGTCATGTGACTATTGTAATCTAACTCAATGTGTAAATCCGTCTTGGTGGGAAGAATTTGAAAGAGGAGCCTATAGCTCTAGTTTCTCGTTAGTAATTGTTAAGGCTCAGACAGAAGTATGGTTACCTATAAATCTGACTCAGCAGTGAGTCAGATTTATTAACTAAGATTAACTGAGATTCTTTTGCTCTTTCTCACCTAGTAACCGCTGTACAGACTTAACTACACCGATCTCGATGTATGCTAGCTGTGGTCATTGCTTCGATTCTAGCAGTCGCATCAGTAACTGCAACAGCGGCGGTGGCAGGTCGTGCGTTACACCGAGGAATTCAAACAGCTGACTTGATTTGGGACTGGCATAAAGACTCTCATTTGTTATGGCAACAACAACGAGATTTGGATGCACAACTTACTACTGACGTGCTCAATCTTCAACACACCGTTTCCTGGCTTGGAGATCAATTAGCTGTTTTATCTACACTAAGTGTGTTGAAATGTGATCGGAATTCTTCTCAGTTTTGTATAACAGCTGTACAATTTAACATGAATGAAGGATAGGATAAAGTAAAACGATCCTTGACTGGGCATCAAAATCTCACTACGGAGATTATGGACCTGGAACGACAAATTTTGTCTATTTTTAGCAGGACTTTACCTGACATTACCAGGTCTGATTTGTTGAAAAGTCTTCAGGAAGGAATGAATAACCTAAATCCATTAGGGCATGTATCCACACTAATTGGGACTACATTTGGGAACATGGTGCTTATATTTCTTTTATGTTATGTTGCTTTTCTAGTCTTTCAGTGATGGTGGAGAGGGAAACAATTGAAGTGCAAAGCAGAGAGGATCCAGACTATACTACAAAAAACCTCTGGATTAATTTAGCCCTTTAAGAGATTAACTGAGACATGTAACTAAAAAAAGAGTTCTAGATGCCCCTCATCTAGAAAGATTCCGCCTAGCCCCCAAGAGGTAGTTGGATAATCAATGAGGGGTAAGACCCTCAGAGGAGGGCAACCTAAGACAGGCACAACCACGAGAGGGGCTGGCGAGGCTGGAGGTTGACTGCCTACAGCTTTACGCCTTGCTCTACAAAACATCAATACAGATGTCTCAAGGGCTTAAAGCAAATAAAAAGGGGGAGATGAAGGGTTAATGCAGCCACAATAGGGTCACAGAGATGTGCCTGCAAACAGGTCTCTCTGTTCGGGCTGAACATGCTTGCAAACGAGGCATTCTGCCAAGGAGTCTGGACACAGCCTTGAGTTTAATGGTCCCTTGCAAACGAGGGAGCATTCCCTTCTTGTGATAAGCAGGAAAGGGCCCTGGATAGACTTTGCAGTAGACAGGGATTTCACTCCCCTTGCGGTACGATAACATTTATGCACCTGTGCTGTACTGAAAAAACTTATTCATGCAGTCTGGAATTCTGCCTAGGGGTCTTTATAAAAAATAAACCGCAATTAGTTTTTCGCAGTCTTTCCTTCGGCCAGAGTTGTGTCTTTGTCTGTCTTTTGTGTGTGTCTTGTCTTTGTGTCATTTCGCTAGCAACATTNCAGCATTAAAAAAAGAGAGCACAGACACTGTGGCAAATATGGAAGCCACTGTGTACTCAATAGGCTTTGCCACTGAGTTTTTATTTGCTTTATTTTTTGTGAATAGAGAAGTTGCTGGCTAGTGCTATATATAAACATATACATAAACACACATACACATATGTATGTATACACATTTTAATTTTTTTTTTCTTTTTCTATGCTGTGGGGTATGTTGGATTAGTTCCCTGACTGGAAATTGAAACCAAAACTGCTGCAGTGGCAGTGTGGTGTCTTAGTGTCTGGACCACTAGAGAAGTCCCATATGTATTCCTTTTTATAGTCTCACTCAAGATGGTTTATCACTGAATGTAGTTCTCTGTGCTCTACAGTAGGACCTTGCTGTTTATACATGCCATATGCAATAGTTTGCATCTGCAAACCCCAACCTCCTATAACCCCCACCCCCAAATCCCTTCTTTTTGGAAACCATAGGTCTATTCTGTTTCCATGAATCTGTTTCTGTTTCATAGATATGTTCATTTGTGTCATACATACTTAGACTCCACATACAATTGATATCATTTGGTATTTGTCTTTCTCTTCTGACTTATTTCACTTCGTATGATCTCTCAGTCCATCCATATTGGGCAAATGGCATAATTTCCATTTTTTTGGCTGAGTACTATTTTGTTTTATATACCGCTTCTTATCCATTCATCTGTCAATGGACATTTAGGATGTCCATATGTTTTGGTTATTGTGAATAGTGCTGCTCTGAACATCGCAGTGCATGTATCTTTTGAGATCACAGTTTTGTCTGGGTTTATGCTCAGGAATGGAAATTCTATATCAAATGATAATTCTGCTTTTAGTTTTCTGAGGAGCTTCCATACTATTTTCTGTAGTGGCAGCACCAATGTACATTCCCACCAACAGTGTAGGAGGTTTCCATTTTATCCATATCCTCTCCAGAATTTTTTTATCTGTAGACTTTTTGATGGTGACCATTATGGCTGGTGTGGCATGATATCTCATTGCAGTTTGATTTTCATTTCTCTAATAATTAGCAGTAGAAAGCATCTTTTCATGTACCTCTTGGTCATCTGTATATCTTCTTTGGAGAAATGTCTATTTAGGTCTTCTTCCCAAGTTTTTGTTTGTTTGTTTGTTTGTTTTTAATTTTTGGCTGTACTGTGTGTTCCTTGGTGTGCATGTGCTTTTCTCTAGTTGTAATGAGTGGAGGCTACTCTCCAATTGCAGTATGAGGAGTTCTTATTGTGGTGGCTTCTCTTGTTGCAAAGCAATCGCTCTAGGCAGGTTTCAGTTGTTGCAGTGTGTGGGGTCAGTAGTTGTGGTGCATGGGCTCAGTTGTCCCGTGGCATGTGGAATCTTTGCAGAACAAGGATCAAACCCTGGTCCCCTGCATTGGCAGTGGGATTCTTAATCCCTGGATGTCCTTGTCCATTTTTTTATTTATTTATTTTTTTATATTGAGCTTCATGAGCTCTTCGCATACCTTAAAGATGAAAATTTTGTTCGTTTGTTTGCAAATAATTTCTCTAAATCTTTGGGTTATGTTAATTTTGTTTATGGCTTCCTTTCTTGTGCAAAAGCTTTGAAGTTTAATTAGTCCCCATTTGTTTGTTTTTATTTTAATTACTCTGTGAGATGCTCAAAAAAGATCTATGACTTACAACAAAGACTGTCTTTCCCGTTTTACTCTAAGAGTTTTATAGTGTCTGGTCTTACAATTGATTTTTGATCCATTTTGAGTTAACTTTTGTGTATGCTCAAAATTCTCCAAGTGAGGCTTCAACAATACATGATCCGTGAACTACCAGATGTTCAAGCTGGTTTTAGAAAAGGTAGAGGAACCAGAGATCAAATTACCAACATCTGCTTGATCACCAAAAAAGCAAGAGAGTTCCAGAAAAATATCTATTTCTGCTTTATTGAATATGCCAAAGCCTTTGACTGTGTGGATCACAATAAACAGTGGAAAATTCTGAGAGAGATGAGAACACCAGACCATTCGACCTGTCTCTTGAGAAATCTGTATGCAGGTCAGGAAGCGACAGTGAGAACTGGACATGGAATAACAGACTGGTTTCAAATAGGAAAAGGAGTACATCGAGGCTGTATATTGTCACCCTGCTTATTTAACTTCTATGCAGAGGACAACATGAGAAACGCTGGACTGGAAGAAACACAAGCTGGAGTTAAGATTGCCAGGAGAAATATCAATAATCTCAGATATGCAGATGACACCACCCTTATGGCAGAAAGTGAAGAGGAACTAAAAAGCCACTTGATGAAAGTAAAAGAGGAGAGTGAAAGAGTTGGCTTAAAGCTCAACTTTCGGAAAACTAAGATCATGGTATTTGGTCCCATGACTTCATGGGAAATAGATGGGGAAACAGTGGAAATAGTGTCAGACTTTATTTTTCGGGGCTCGAAAATCACTGCAGATGGTGATTGCAGCCATGAAATTAAAAGACGCTTGCTTCTTGGAAGAAAAGTTATGACCAACCTAGATCGTATATTCAAAAGCAGAGACCTTACTTTGCCGACTAAGGTTCGTCTAGTCAAGGCTATAGTTTTTTCAGTAGTCACGTAAGGATGTGAGGTTTGGACTGTGAAGAAGGCTGAGCGCCGAAGAATTGATGCTTTTGAACTGTGGTGTTGGAGAAGACTCTTGAGAGTCCCTTGAACTGCAAGGAGATCCAACCAATCCATTCTGAAGGAGATCCGCCCTGGGATTTCTTTAGAAGGAATGATGCTAAAGCTGAAACTCCAGTATTTTAGCCACCTCATGTGAAGAGTTGACTCATTGGAAAAGACTGTGATGCTGGGAGGGATTGGGGGCAGGAGGAGAAAGGGACGACTGAGGATGAGATGGCTGGATGGCATCACTGACCCGATGGACCTGAGTCTGAGTGAACACCAGGAGTTGGTGATGGACAGGGAGGCCTGGCATGCTCCTATTCATGGGATGCAGAGTCAAACACGACTGAACGACTGAACCGAACTGAACTGATGATGTCAGATAGTGTTCTAATTTCATTCTCTGACATGTATCTGTGCAGTTTTCCTGGCACCTATTATTAAACAGACTGTGTTCTCCTTTGTATTTTTGAGTCTCCTTTGTAATAGATTGGGTTACTATAGGTGTATAGATTCAATCTTTGGGCTTTCCTTCTTGAATTATTGATCTATATTTGTGGTTTTGTGCCAATATCAGACTGTATTGTTTATTGTAGCTTTGGAATACAGTCTGTCATCAGGGAACCTGATTCCCACAGCTCTGCTTTAATTTCTCATTATTGCTTGGACTAATTGGGGTGTTTTGTGTTCCTATACAAATTGTAAATCATTTTTCTAATTTTCTAACATTTTCTAATTCTGTGAATAAATGCTACTGGTATTTGATAAGGATTTTACTGATTCTGTGGATTCCTTTGGTTAGTATAGTAATTTTCACCATATTGATTTTTCCCATTCACGGACATGTTATATCTCTCCATCTGTGTCTTTTTTATTTGTTTGTTTTCATTATGGTTAACCGAGTACAGGTCTTTGGCTTCCTTAGGTGGGTTTATTCTTAGTTATTTTAATCTTTTTATTGTGATGGAAAATGGGATTCTTTCCTTAATTTCACTTTCTGATTTTTCTTTGTTAATGTATAGGAATGCACAAGATTTCTGTGCATTAATTTTATATCCTGCAACCTTCAAAAATTCTTTGGTTAGTTCTGGTAGATTTCTGGTGGCATCTTTATGATTTTCTATATATACTAACATATCCTATGCATAGAGTAACATTGTTACCTCTTTTGTAATTTGGATTCCTTTTATTTTTTCTTATAATTGCCATGAATACAACTTCCAAAACTATGCTGCACAATAAAGAGTGAACATATTTGTCTTGTTCCTGATCTTAAAACACTTATAGTTTTTCCCCATTGAGAATAATATTTCCTGTTGATGTTTGTTATATGTGGCCTTTATTTTGTTGGGGCATGTTCCCTCTATTCCCAATGTCTGGAGACTTTTTATCATTTTGAATTGTTTTGAATGTTGTCAACATATTGTCTGCCAGAGTCCAGCTCCAGCAGCCAGGGATTCAACCTGAAGGGATGAACAGGGTCAGCCTCTCAGGGTTTTTATGGACTGCCTGATTATTTCAAGCTTATGATTCTCTTTTATACTTTTACAAAAGCATTAGGTCAGAGGTTTGATATTTTTAGTTCCCAGATTCCTAGATCTATTTTTCTCCAAAAATCATTGTTGCCCCTCAAAAAGAGTTCCTTCTTCAGCGATTCTCTTATCTACTTTTTCTCATGTGTCCTTGTGAATACACTGTAACTCATGCTAATGTCTGGGCTGCATACCACATTCCTCAAATTAATTCTTATCTTTCTAAGTCCTGTTTGCCCCTAGTATCCTAAGCTCAATGTTTCTAGGAAAGGGCTTCTAGCTGTAAATATCTCTAAAGTCCCTAATCTCTATAAGCTATAGAATATGCTAACATTACAGTATCCCTTAAATCTTTAACTTCTAACTATTTTAATTATTCCTAAGCCCTAAATTCAGCAAACTCCTTTACCATAAACACTTTTCTCACAAATAGACTTCAGAAAGGAATCCCTCCCATGGTCTCAAATTGTGGCCTCTGTGCTCACACTGGAACAGTCTTTTGTAAAATCCTTGAACAAATGTCAGTGACTAACTTTATGAATTATTATTTGAGCACAGCTGCAGAAGGTTTATGCCTTCTTATGCTCCTCTCAAAAACAATAAGTACCTTAATATTCTCTTCAGTCAACTCAGCCAAGGAAAGGAAAAAAGAAAAATTCAGAATCACAAAGCCTAACTCCTTCATTCCGGGTCTGTGCCTACGGAACAAAGGGAGGGGGATTAGGGCTGTGCCTCCATTTTGTCAGTAATGCCTAACACAGTTATCGACAATTGTCTGCATCTGTTGAGGTGATCAAATGGTTTTTATTCATCACTTCATTAACATTGTGACCTCACATAGCTTAATTTGCATGTATTGAATAATTATTGCATCCGTTTAATAAATCCCACTTGATCATGGTTTATGATTCTTTTAATGTATGGTTTGATTCTGTTTGCTAGTATTTTGATGAGGAATTTTGAGTCCTATCTTGATTGGTGATAGCGGCCTGTAAGTTTCCTTCTCTGTGATATTTATCTGATTTTGGTATAAGCGTGATGGTGGCCTCCTACTTCGAGTTTGGGAATGTTCCTCCTTTGCAGCTTCTTGGAGGAGTTTGAGATGTTAGATGTTAGATGTTAGGTGTTCTCTAAATCTTTGATAGAAGTGTCTTTGAATCCATCTGCCCCTGGACTTTTTTTTATTGGAGGATTGGTTTTTAAATAACACTTATTTATTTTTTACTGCACTGTGTCTTGTTGCTGCTTGAGCTGATCTCTTGTTGGGTGAGTGAGGGCTACTCTTGACTTCTGATTACTTCTAATTTTCTTGTTGTGTAAAGTGGGCTGTTGGCACACAGGCTTCAGTAGTTGCAGATCTCAGCCTCTATAGCAAGGGCTCAATAGCTGTGGTGTATGGACATAGCTGCACCACAACTGAAGAACCATTGTATTCTTTTTTTATTCTGTTCCATTATATGTTAATGTATGTAGTGTTCATTTTATAGGTATATGTCAGTCAGTTTAGTTCAGTCGTTCAGTCGTGTTTGGCTTTTTGTGACCCCCATGGACTAAAGGACTCCAGGCTTTCTTATCCATCACAAACTCCCCAACCTTGCTCAAACTCAGGTCCATCAAGTGGGTGATGCCATACAACCATCTCATCCTCTGTCATCCCCTTCTCAGCCTTTCCCGACATCAGGGTCATTTCCAATGAGTCATTTCATCTCATCAGATGGCCAAAATATTGGAGTTTCAGCTTCAGCATCAGTCCTTCCAATGAATATTCAGGACTGATTCATTTAGGAATGACTGGTTTGAGCCACTAGGATTGACTGGTTTGAGTTCCTTGCAGTCCAATGGACTCTCCAGAATATATGTGGGTAAGAATAAATATTTATTCTTTTCTGCACTCTGGAGAAGGCAATGGCACCCCACTCCAGTACTCTTGTCTGGAGAATCCCATGGGCAGAGGAACCTAGTAGGCTGCAGACCATAGGGTCTCGAAGAGTCAGAAACGACTGAGCGACTTCACTTTCATTTTTCACTTTCATGCACTGGAGAAGGAAATGGCAACCCACTCCAGTGCTCTTGTCTGGAGAATCCCAGGGATGGAGGAGCCTGGTGGGCTGTCATCTATGGGGTCGCACAGANGTGTTGTTTCAGCATCTGTATGTTTTCTTTAGAAAAATGTCTGTTTAGATCTGCCTATTTTATTATTGATTTTTTTTTTTTAATAGTAGCCTGCATTAGCTGTTTGAATATTTTGGAGAATTCTGCCCTGATTATTAATGAGGCTCGTGACGTTGTACAGGAGGCAGTGATCAATACCATTGCCAAGAAAAAGAAGTGCAAAAAGGAAAAATGGTTCTCTGAGATGGCCTTTCAAATAGCTGAGAAAATAAGAGAAGCTAAAGGCAAAGGAGAAAGGGAAATATATACCCATTTGAATGCAGAGTTCCACCGAATAGCAAGGAGAGACAGGAAGCCCTTAGTCAATGATTAATGCATAGAAATAGATGAAAAGATCAGAATGGGAAAGTCTAGAGATCTCTTCAGGAAAGTTACAGATACCAAGGGAATATTCCATGCAAAGATGAGCACAATGAAGGACCCCAAAACTTATGGATCTAAAAGAAGCAGAAGATATTAAGAAGAAGTGGTAAAAATACACAGAACTATACAAGAAAGATCATCATGACCCAGATAACCACAAAGGTATGATCGCTCACCTAGAGCCAGACATCCTGGAATCCAAAATCAAGCGGGCTTCAGGAGGCATCATTATGAACAAAGTCAATGGAGGTAATTCAATTCCAGTTGAGTTATTTAAAACTCTAAAAGATGATACTGTGAAAGTGCTTAACTCAATATGTCAGTAAATCTGGAAATCTCAGCAGTGGCCACAGGACTGGAAATGATCAGTTTTCATTTCAATCCCAAAGAAAGGTAATGCCAAAGAATGTTCAAACTACCACACAATTGCACTCATCTCAAAGGCTAGCAAAGTAATGCTCAACATTCTCCAAGCCAGGCTTCAGCAATAGGTGAACCATGAACTTCTAGATGTTCAAGCTGATTTTAGAAAAGGCAGTGGAAGCAGAGATCAAATTGCCAACATCCGCTGGATCATCAAAGAACCAAGAGAGTTCCAGAAAATCATCTATTTCTGCTTTATTGACTATGTCAAAGCCTTTGACTGTGTGGGTCACAATAAACTGTGGAAAATTCTGCGAGAGATGGGAATACCAGACCACCTGACCTGCCTCTTGAGAAATCTGTATGCAGGTCAGGAAGCAACAGTGAGAACTGGACATGGAACAACAGACTGGTTTCAAATAGGAAAAGGAGTATGTCAAGGCTGTATATTGGCACCCTGCTTATTTTGGGCTCCAAAATCACTGCAGATGGTGACTTCAGTCATTAAATAAAACGATGCTTACTCCTAGGAAGAAACGTTATGACCAACCTAGACAGCATATTGAAAAGAAGCGACATTACTTTGTCAGCAAAGGTTCATCTAGTCAAATATATGGTTTTTCCAGCCATGAGCGCTGAAAAAAATGATGCTTTGGGACTGTGGTGTAGAAGACTCTTGAAAGTTCTTTGGACAGCAAGGAGATCTAACTAGTTCATCCTAAAGGATATCAGCATTGAATATTCATTGAAAGGACTGATGCTAAAGCTGAAACTCCAGTATTTTGGCCACGTGATTGAACTGACTCATTGTAAAAGACCTTGATTTTGGGAAAGATTGAAGGCAGGAGGAGAAGGAGACAGCAGAAGATGAGATGGTTGGATGGCCTCACCATCTTAATGACCATGAGTCTGAGTAAAAATCCAAGAGTTGGTGGTGGACAGGGAGGTCTGGCATCCTAAAGTCCCTGGGGTCACTAAGGGTCAAACACAACTGAGGAAATGAACTGAGCTGAATTCAGCTGATAAATTGTACCATTTAAAGTTTGTGTTTCCTTCTGAATTTTCTGTTCGCTTGACCTATCCACAGGTTTGAATGAGGTATTAAAGTCTCCCACTATTATTGTGTTATTGTAAATTTCCCCTTTCATACTTGTTAGCATTTGCCTTACATATTGAGGTGCTTCTACGTTGAGTACATATATATTTATATGTGTTATATCTTCCTCTTCAACTGATTCTTTGATCATTATGTAACATTCTTCTGAAAGGTCGTTGCTGAATGATGAAAAGTCACTGGGATTCTTGGCCTCTGGAAGAGAAGAATTCAATTCGGGGCCAGAGACGAGGCTTGATCACTCAGACCTTCTGTGTAATAAAGTTTTATTAAAGTATAAAAGAGACAGAGAAACATTCGGACATAGGCATCAGAAGGGGGAAGAAAGAGTACCCCCTTGCTAGCATTAACAGTAGATTTATATACTCTCCAACTAGTCATTCAGTTCAGTTCAGTCGCTCAGTCGTGTCCGACTCTGCGATCCCATGAATCACAGCATGCAAGGCCTCCCTGTCCATCACCAACTCCTGGAGTTCACTCAGACTCAGGTCCATCGAGTCAGTGATGCCATCCAGCCATCTCATCCTCAGTCGTCCCTTTCTCCTCTTGCCCCCAATCCCTCCCAGCATCACAGTCTTTTCCAATGAAACAACTCCTCGCATGAGGTGGCCAAAGTACTGGACTTTCAGCTTCAGCGTCATTCCTTCCAAAGAAATCCCAGGGCTGATCTCCTTCAGAATGGACTGGTTGGATCTCCTTGCAGTTCAAGGGACTCTCAAGAGTCTTCTCCAACACCACAGTTCAAAAGCATCAATTCTTCAGCGCTCAGCCTTCTTCACAGTCCAAACCTCACATCCGTACATGACTACTGGAAAAATCATAGCCTTGACTAGACGGACCTTAGTTGACAAAGTAATGTCTCTGCTTTTGAATATGCGATCTAAGTTGGTCATAACTTTTCTTCCAAGGAGTAAGCATCTTTTAATTTCATGGCTGCAGTCACCATCTGTAGTGATTTTGGAGCCCCCCAAAATAAAGTCTGACACTGTTTCCACTGTTTCCCCATCTATTTCAGAAAACCCCATTACAGTTACAGATGTAAGGCAAAATTGTCATTAAACCAAGTGAAAATCAAAATGAGAAGTCATATTATGTCCATAGTTACATCGGTTCATCTTAAGGTTGTTAGATGTCATCAGATGAAGAGGCATAACATATGATTGTTGTCAAAGGTATTCGCAGACTTGGATAAAGTCTTTTAGTGGAGATGTCCACCATGGGAAGCCTTCCACTGCTGAAGAAGGGAGTGCTGCACAAACCCAGCAGTTAGACCGATTATGAAATGTAGCATAGGAGTGAGCCCAGGACAGGAAGGCATTGTCTTGAGGATCAAACGGCAGGCTCAGGATTTTTGGAGTCAGCAGAAGTAGGCTCACATAAATTATCAAGTCCATCTGACAAGTACAAAGTCAGAGCATAGAAAGTAAAGAGGTAAAATGAAATCACTTACTTCTGGTCAGGGTGCCACCTCTTAGCTCAAGTGTGATGTACCCATTAATCAATTTCTGGCACTTTGACAGCAGTGGGAGATGAAAAAAATAACCTGGTAAGATTTTCCCCAGAGGGGTTCAAAGGATGGGCCCACAGATCCCAATGTTTTTATGAGGACCTTTGTTCCTGGCTCAAATAGATGCCTGCTTGACTCAGAGGCTGGGTCACGAGTCATCTCTTGGAGTTCCATTGAAAAACTGAGAGCTGAGTTACAGAACTAATTCCAAGACTTCAGGGTCTATAACAATGCATAAGAAAGGCCTTCCTTGAATACATCCCAAGGGGGACAGTCTCCTTTTTCTGGCAGTTCAAGCCCTCATTAAAGCTATGGGTAGGACTTTAATCCAATTGTCCTGCTTTGTGCAGATGTCTTTTGATAATGTCATTAGCTTTTTCAACTTTCCTGAGGATTGGGGTCTCCAGGAACAGTGTGAGTGACATTCCATTCCTAGAGCTTTAGACACATCCTGAGTTACAGCAGCTTTAAAGGTGGAGCCATTGTCACTCTGAAGGCTCTGTGACAGCCCAAACCTGGGGATTATTTCATGGATTAAAATCTTTATAACCTCCTTAGCCTTTTCACTACAACAGGGAAAAGCCTCAATCCATCCAGTAAAAGTATCCACCCAAACTTGTAAGCAAGAATACCCATTAGCTTTTGGCATAAGAGTAAAACCAATTTCCCAGTCCTCTCCAGAATTCTTTCCACTTCGTTGTAAACCAGATTTTATTAGATTTTCAGTCTTTGCCTTTTATTTCTGACAAACCTCACTCCTTTTGATAATGGTCTTTAAAGTTTTTATTACATTTTTAACTTCAAACAGTCAAGAAGCCATCTGGTAAGTACTCTCTGAACCCAAATGAAAACTCTGGTGTAAGCCCTTGAGAATTTTCCACTCAGCATTTTCAGGAATTGTCTTTCCTCAGACTGTAATCATCTTTTATCAGTAATCTTTGCTCCTCTTTTCTCATATATTTCTAATTCTTTCTCAGTATATTGTGGTTTTTCCTGCTCCAGATCAAAGGTGTCTGTAGTGAAGGGGATTCATATAGTGAGGCTTATCTGGCTTGACAGTCAGCCAGCTAATTACCTTCAGCTGCTTTACTCCCATCTCTGTTGTGTCCTTTAAAATGCATAACAGCTACATCTTCAGGACAATACATAGCAGGTAAAAGTCTCTCGATCTCTCTGAAATATTTAATAAGTTCTCCTGTTGCTGTTTTAAACTGTTTTTCTTTCCGTGTTACAGCATGAGCATATAAAGTCAAATAAGCATACTTAGAATCAGTGTATATATTTACTTGCTGCCCTTTCCTTAACTCTAGAGTTCGGGTCAGAGCCACAAGCTCTGCTAACTGAGCACTGGTTCCCTGGGGGAGATATTTTGCTTCTAAAAACCTGTTCAGCAGTCACTATGTTGTAACCCGCTTTACACTTTCCATCCCAAAGAAAAGAACCACCATCTTCCTGAGTAGCACAGTTTAAAGTTTGGAACTGGGGACAATCATGATCAGGTGTTTCATTTTCCTTCTCAGAAAGTAAAGTGGCAGGATTTAAGTTTTCACAGACTTTAAACTTAGGTACTGGTCCTTCTAACAATAATGACTAATATTTAAGAAGCCTACTGTCTGTCATCCAAATATTAACCTTAGAATATAAGATTCCATTCACATCATGAGAAGTCAGTACTGTAAGGTTTCATGCATTATTTTTTAAAGCTTCAGGTGCTAATAAAGCCACTTCCCCAATTACTCTTAAGCAGTGGGGCCACCCGCTTGAAATTACATCTACTTCTCTGCTTAGATAATCAATAGGTTGCTGGTGAGGACCTGAGGGTTGTGTCAAAACTCCCAAGGCCGTACATTTTCTTTCAGTGACAAACACATTAAATTCTGACCCTATGGGCAAGCTCAATGCAGGAGCTTGCAGGAAAGCAGTCTGAAGAACCTTAAAAGCCTTTTGAATATCTGGAGACCAAACAAATTTGTCAGTTTGGGCCTGCTGAGTCTCAGCTATAAGTTTATATAAAGGCCAGGCAAGTTCCACATAACCTGGAATCCAAATGCAACAGTAGCCTGTGATTCCTAAAAATCCTCTCAATTGTCTTAAAGTCATAGGTAGGAATGATTTACTATAAGTTTAATTCTCTCACGGCCTATGGCCCTAGTCCCTTCTGATATGACTAGGCCCAGATATCTAAAAGATGGTTCACAAAGCTGAGCCTTTTCTCTTGATGCTTTGTAACCACAGCCTGCCAGAAAGTTTAAGAAATCTTCTGAGGCTCATGAACAAGCTTCCTCTGTCTCAGCACAGAGCAAAATATCTTCTACATATTGTAACATCACCGCTTCAGAGCTATTAAAGTTTTGTAGATCCTGTGACAAATTGTCCAAATAAGTGAGGACTGTCACGAATTCCTGGGGCAAAACTGTTCAGGTTAACTGAGAAGCTGGCTGCGTTGGGTCTTCAAAGGCAAATAGAATTCACTTTCCTCCACCAAAGGCACTGAATAGAAACCATCTTTTGAATCAATTACTGAGGAATATTTGGCTCATTCAGGAATTTGAGACAATAGAGAGTAAAGGAAGTACAGCCTCACTTATTACTTATAAATCTTGAGCTAATTTTCATTTACCAGTTGATTTCTTTATATCCAAAATAGGCGTGTTACATGGACTGTTACAGGGAATTAATAGTCCTTGCTCCTTTAAATTTTTGATTATGGGTTTTAACCTTCCATTAAANACCTTCCATTAAACTCAGGTTTCAGTGGATATTGCTTCTTATGTGGAAATAAGTGTGGGTCTTTGAGCTTGACAACTACAGGAATAGCATTTTGCATTCGACCTACAGATTGTTTTCCATCAGCCCACACTCTAGGATTTACATTTTGTTCAATTAAAGTGAGAGAAAGGGAAGGCTCTGTATCATGAAAACTGAGGCATCGGCCTTGCTCAGTATATCCCTTCCCAAAAGGGGTGAGGGAGACTGACACGACCAGAAACTCATGTGAAAATAGCACAGAGTCTCAGTTAAAGTTTAAAGAACAAATGAAGTGATACCTTTTGGCTAGTTTAGACAGTCTCATTAGTGAAGTGGATCAGGAAGAAAGTGGGCCAGGAGCTTAAGTAAGCACGGAGTAAGATGCTTCAGTATCTAAAAGGAAATCAATGGATTGTCCCCACACAATTACTAATACCCAGGGTTCCTCAGGTGTAATTAGAATGTGAGCTTGTGCCCAGACCCCGGACACCATCAATCCTGATTGTATTGAGAGTCCAACCCCTGAGACCTATGCCTCTGTGGGCAGTCTCTCCTCCAGTGTGGTCCCTTGCAGGCTGGACATGGAGCTGGGGACGACTTGGATGCCTGAGAGCATTCAAGAAACTCCTTGAGTTTCTCCTCCTTTCTACAGTAATAGCAAGCCCATCCCTTTTCACCTGGTTCCCTCTGAACATGTTTAAGAACGATTCTCATAGCCACTGGGAGGGATTCCACCTCTTCCTTTGTCTCTTTCTGCCTTTCTTTCTTTTTCTCATATTCCCTATCATAATAGACTGTCTGAGCCAGTTGTAACAGATTATCTATAGTCTGATTTGGTCCATATGCCCATTTTAATAGCTTAAGGAGGATATATAGACCCAACTGAGTGAGAAATCTATCTTTTAAAATCATTCTTCCCTCTTCATTTTTTGGGGTCAATCTCAGTGAATCTGCGAAGAGCTTCTCTCAGTCTATCTAGGAATTTACCAGGAGCCTCCTTCTCCTGTTCTGTTTGCCAATTTGCCACAGTTTAAAGGCTTAAGAATGTGCCTGCCTGAACCCTACCTCTGACAAAATGACTCTGATTCCATCTTCCTTTAGCTGTGTTGTAGTCCCAATCTGATTCTATAGTTGGGACCACCTGATTCCCACTGGAGAGGGCAGTTATCTCGTCCTCCCTCTTCCCTACTGATTCATTACTAAGCCATTCATCCCCATAAGCAACCACTTTTCCCAAAACTCAACTTTTTGAGTCAAGAGTCAGCATTTGTCCCAAGATATACATCACATCCTTCCAAGTAAGGTCATAAAACAGAGTAACACCTTTTAAAGTGCTAACACATTTTTCTGGGTCCTCTAAATAGTCTCCCAGATCCTCCTTGATTCTTTGTATTTCTTGATAGGAAAAGGGTTTGTTAACTCTCATAGACTGATTATTTCTCCTGGTGGGTGCTTCACGAAGAGGTAACAGCTTGCGCAGCTGTTCTTCAGTCTCTCTGGCTGCTCTGTTCATATGATCCCAGGAAAAGATTGGAGACCTGCTTTGTTTATCTCTTTGTCTCCTGTCCTCCATCTCTTTTAGCAAAGTAGGAGCACAGGAGGGAGCTGTAGATTTCACATCCAAATCTATAACCTTAGGACACAAGTCTAGCATATTTCGCAGAGAGAAAAATGGCAACACATATACTACTTCTACCCATTTCCTTGTTTTCTATAGAACCGGTCTAATAGTAAAACAGTATTCTATGTAAGAGACCCTCCAACTGGCCACCATTCAGCATCGTCCAGTGGGTACCACAACCATGCAGTACAACATAGGAAGACCACATGTGTCTTCTTTAAGCCCTGGGGATCAAATCTAAACCAGTTTTTCAGGATACAGTTCAAAGGAGTGAGGCTGGAACTGTTAGATCCCATCTGTAAGAGATAAAAAAAAGCGACCAGCACCATCTTTCTACAGGAAGCATACCTCCCTGCTCTAGATGGGGGTGTAGACAGACTTTACACCAAAGCTTTTCTTTCCTGTTCAGACTTAATCTGTCCCTTACCGATGCAAGCACTGTACTCATATCTCCCGGTTCTACCACCAAGATGGGGTTAGGATGCACCAGGGGTAGATCTGACGACATCCCTGACTGATGTCCAGCTCCTCACCATTAAAATCTTGATTGCCTCTGATGCCACCTGGGGAGCAAGCTCAGAGATACTCTTGGAGCTAGAGCTCCATCTAGCTTCTGAACTTTGATTTCTTAGCAAGGATAGGCACTTCCTAAGTACCAATTCAAGTTTGGGACCTAAGTCACATACACAGTAACAGCATAGATCACAAATCCCCTGAAAGTCTATGATCCCATAGGTTAGGTTAGTCCTTCTAATTCCCAAGGAGTTATGAACTGGTCAAAGAGACAGAAAAGTTTTACCTAGAAAGGAGAGTTTGTACCACATGATTTGCCCACTTCTGGTTGGCCCCTGAAGGAGACATTGGGTGCCTCTCGGCATTGGCAGGTTGTATAAAACCTCAACAGGTTTCTGCCATAAGCTATATGAGGTCACCATGGAACCACAGAGCAGGGCTCCTCACTTGCTTTGGCAGGGCATTTCATCCATGCGTGCAAGCACGCTGTAGAGTTAGAAAAGTACAGTAGAAAACGTGTTCGCCAGAACAAAGAACTAGAGCTCCAAGCATCCTTACCTTGCCCTGAAGAATCCCAGATGAGCCCCCAAGATGAAAGGTTGTTGTTGAGCCATGAAAAGACGTCAGGATTCTTGGCCTCTACAGAGGAAGAATTCAATCCAGGGCCAGAGATGAGGCTTGATCACTCAGACCTTTTGTGTAATAAAGTTTTATTAAAGTATAGATAGAAAACAGACTGCATTTTAAAAATGGTTCTTCAGTTTGAAACACTTTCCTACAGATTCAAGGAGATCAGAAAATTATGACATGGAATCCAAAAACAGAATGCTAGGAACCCAGAATTAAAAGTACACAATATTCTAGTTTGGTATTCTACTAGGGAACATATTTTTAAGGAAAGAACACTTATGGTTTTGTAAGAAATTTTGAATACATTTTTAGAAAGCCCAAAATCATTTACAATTTTATTTTTGGCCAGAGGCTTTGAATGGTTTCTTTTTTTTATTAAGTCTCCATGTTGGCAAAGCTAAACTCTGTTCATTATGAATTTGCTTAAAGATATGCTTTGAATTATTCAGAATAAAATCAACTTAAAATTAATTATAATAATTAAGATAGCATTTAAGAGCTTTCAAGTAGACTTGCATGACTTAGAAAATATCATTGCCCTGTAGATTTTAGTAAGAAAATCCTGAGCTCTCCTTAGATACACATTATAGAGATCAAGCATTTTCCTATACATAAGTTGGAAAGTGCACATTGAGCACATCTGTGCATTTGAAAAAGCAGGCTTTCTTATGCTGGCAGGAGCAAAAAGTAGAAGCGATAAATGCAAATTATGTTTTAAGATTGCTTATAGCCTGATAGGATGTGATCGTGTGCAAAGCTA
>SJYQ01008832.1:99874-126510 GCA_006410935.1 Redunca redunca | reverse complement strand
TTTTAGGGAATTAGAGCTTTACCCAGCGCTGTTGGTTCAGCAGTTTTACTTACATATGGCTGACCTCTCCTTGTTGCCATGGTTGTTCAGTTGCTCACTAGTGTCTGACTCTTTGCGACCCCATGGACTGTAGCACGCCAGGCCTCCCTGTCCATCACCACCTCCCGGAGTTCACTCAAACTCATGTCCATCAGGTCGATGATGCCATCCAGCCATCTCATCCTCTGTCGTCCCCTTCTCCTCCTGCCCCCAATCTTTCCCAGCATCAGAGTCTTTCCCAATGAGTCGGCTCATCACATCAGGTGGCCAAAGTATTGGAGCTTCAGCTTCAACATCAGTCCTTCCAATGAACACCCAAGACTGATCTCCTTTAGGATGGACTGGTTGGATCTCTTTGCAGTCCAAGGGACTCTCAAGAGTCTTCTCCAGCACCAGACTCTCACTGCGGTGCTTCTCCTGTTGCCGAGCGTAGGCTCTCGGTGCGCAGGCTTCAGTGGTTGGCGGCTTGCGGGCCCTTAGAGCACAGGCTCAATAGTCGTGGCTCAGGGGCTTAGCCTCTCGACTTGTGGAATCTTCCTGGACCAGGGATGAAATCCACATCCCCTGCATTGGCAGGCAGATTCTTAACCACCGAGCCACGAGGGAAGTCCGAAAGTATTTTTTAAACAGGGGTTTACTATACAGGCAAAGCTCTTGGAAAGGTGAAATTGGGATCAATTTTGCCTGAGAGGGGGTTAATTCATTAAGACGAGCTTCCTGGGTGGATTTTTAAAGGTTTATCTGAAGTAGTTTCAGACTCTTCCTGCTGTTGTCTTCCCCGACACCCCTGCCAGTGGACGGTTTCAGTGTTTGGATGAAGCGCTAACGGCTAAAGGCATGTGCCACTGAAACAGTCCTGCTGCCGTAAGTAATTTGCACCCGGTACTCCTAGGATCCAGTCAACATACACGTCTCAGATCTGGGATTTGAAAGTGCATGTTCCAGTTGATAATATGAGAGTATTTTAACTGTCGTGTTCTTCCTGCCCCTGGAAAATGTTGACAGCTTATGATAACACAGAAGATCATCCTGTCTCATCTCCTCCTTTCTCTTCCCCAGCAATCTTATTTTAAAAATGGGAATACTTGGCAGCTGGACCTCTGTGTTTTCTTCCTTGAGACAAGCCTAAGTAAACTTGGCTTAAGGCTTGTGTTGCTCAGTGTTAGCATGCTTTAATGTCCTCGGTGTTATAATCAAAGGGAGGAGAGGGTAGTGTGAAGGGGTCCAGGAGGCAGCCCTGTGGGAAGCACATGATTCCTCCAGTGTTCCAGTTTTATGTAAGAAAGCAAAAGTCACCCAAAAGTTGCTCACAGGTGTATATTCTCAAAGAGGAAGCCTGAGAATAGGAAAACATTTTCTTCTGGACTCTCACCCCAACTAGGTTGCACTCGCCTCTTAAGAAGACTAAGCCCTCCTTGTCCTTGTTTTGGGATCCTTGCTTGTGAATGAATTAACCTACCTGCTAAGTCAGCTTCTCTTGAACAGAAGATTCGGAGCCAGTCAGACCCAACTGATGCTTCAGTTCAGTTCAGTCACTTAGTTGTGTCCAACTCTGTGACCCCCCTGGACTGTATGTAGCCTGCCAGTCTCCTCTGCCCAGGGGACTCTCCAGGCAAGAAGACTGGAGTGGGCTGCCATGCCCTCCTCCAGGGGATCTTCCTGACCCAGGGATGGAACCTGGGTCTCCCACATTGCAGGCAGATTCTTTACCATCTGAGCCACCAGGGAAGCCCCCTTGCTGAGCTAAGGGTAATTCCTAAAGTGACTTATACTGCTTCCTGTCTCTGTATCTTTGCTCCCTTCCTCTAAGTGTCCCCTTCAGTTTGTTTTGGCTTATTTCTGTTCAGCTTTATCACCCGTCTCAAGCGTCACCTCCCTTGGAATGCCTCTCTTGTTCTTCTCCCCACCACGGGATTTCATGCCCTTTCTCTGAACCACCACATCATCCATGTCTGTCATTGGCACTCATCGTGCAGCATTCAAAAAATGTGTTTTTTGAGCCACACTAACATTCATTCTTTGGAAGGAATAATGCTAAAGCTGAGGCTCCGGTACTTTGGCCACCTCATGCGAAGAGTTGACTCATTGGAAAAGACTCTGATGCTGGGAGGGATTGGGGGCAGGAGGAGAAGGGGACGACAGAGGATGAGATGGCTGGATGGCATCACTGACTTGATGGATGCGAGCCTGGGTGAACCCCAGGAGTTGGTGATGGACAGGGAGGCCTGGCGTGCTGCGATTCATGGGGTCTCAGAGAGTCGGACACGACTGAGCGACTGAACTGAACATTCATTCATTCATTCATTTACTCTTCCATGAATAAACCTTTGTGGAATGTTAGCATAGGCCCAATCTTAAGGCCTTTAGACTAGCTGGGAACACAAATGCACAGACCTGAGAAAGCAACCAACAGAAATACTCACAATGTGTTATTTGATGCAAATTTAAAGCTTTCAATCTTTGACAAAGACCCTGACACCTCCCACTCTTTGCAACCCTGTGGACTATAGCCTTCCAGGCTCCTCTGTCCAAGGGATTCCCCAGGCAAGAATCCTGGAGTGGGTAGCCATTTCATTCTCCAAGGGATCTTCCTGACCCAGGGATTGAACCCGGGTCTCCTGCATTGCAGGCAAATTCTTTACCAACTGAGTCACCAGGGAAGCCCAACACCCTGGTCTTATACAATAAAATCCAAGGGAGGAGGGAGTGTTTCCTTTGCTAGAGGCCTGTCTACTCTGGAAGTAAACTTATAATAGTTATGATTGTTCTAAATTCGAAACAAAACAAAAGTCCCACGCCTTCTTCTGAATCACTCACCATTTAGAAGCGATCCGAGTCCCATCAAGTGTGGCACTGTGGAGCCATCCCTTTTTGATGCCTTGGTCACTCAATAAACTGTGTAATTTGAATTCACCCCGAAGAGGAGTAAGTTACTCTGAACATTTCCAAGTACAGGCTACAATGAGATTAAGAGGGAGGAAGAAAGGAAAGAAGTTCAGGGGGACCAGGAGGGTAGCAGAGGATGAAGGTGTAGAATTGAGCACAAAGAATGGCCCAAAATTACATGGGTATCAGGGCCAGTCAAGCAATTCATCTGGGAATTAATGGCCCCATGCACCCACCCTCCACGGGTCGTCCTTAGGGTCCTCTGAAACACCAAGGGGAATAAATACCCAGTTTCACATTGGGCATTCAGCCCCAGGAAGAAACAAGGTCAAGCCCTTGCATTGTGAGACTGTTCCTGGGGATTCCTCTGCACACCCCAGTTCCTGAAGAAGTTTCACAGCTCCAGACAATGCCAGGCATGCCCTGGATGGCTTCTACTGACCCTTGCCCTCCTCACCCACTTGTCTTTGTTCCTGCAGGGTGGTGCTCAGCATGGCGGGGACTCCAGGGTGCCCCATCTTCCTCCTCCTCCTCTGCTCTTTTGGGCAGGTGAGCCCCTACAGCACCCACTGGAAGCCCACCTGGCCAGCCTACCGCCTCCCCGTGGTCCTGCCCCAGTCCACCTTCAACTTGGCCAAGCCAGACTTTGGGGCTGAAGCCAAGCTGGAAGTGTCCTCCTCGTGTGGACCCCAGTGTCATAAGGGAACCCCGCTGCCCACTTACGAAGAAGCCAAGCAGTACCTGTCCTACGAGACCCTCTATGCCAACGGCAGCCGCACCGAGACGCAGGTGGGCATCTACATCCTCAGAAGTGGCGAGGGACAGTCTTCCGGGAAGTCTAGGAGGAAGCGTCAGATTTACGGCTACGACAGCAGGTTCAGCATCTTTGGGAAGGATTTCCTGCTCAACTACCCCTTCTCGACCTCCGTGAAGTTATCCACGGGCTGCACTGGCACCCTGGTGGCCGAGAAGCACGTGCTCACGGCCGCCCACTGCATCCATGACGGCAAGACTTATGTGAAAGGGACCCAGAAGCTCCGGGTGGGCTTCCTGAAGCCCAAGTTCAAAGACGGTGGTCGAGGCGCCAACGACTCGCGCTCAGCCCTGCCTGAGAAGATGAAATTCCAGTGGATCCGGGTGAAACGCACCCACGTCCCCAAGGGTTGGATCAAGGGCAACGCCAACGACATTGGCATGGATTATGACTACGCCCTCCTGGAGCTCAAAAAGCCCCACAAGAGAAAGTTCATGAAGATCGGGGTGAGCCCGCCTGCCAAGCAGCTGCCAGGGGGCAGGATCCACTTCTCAGGTTACGACAACGACCGACCGGGCAACCTGGTGTACCGCTTCTGTGACGTCCAGGATGAGACCTATGACCTGCTCTACCAGCAGTGCGATGCCCAGCCCGGTGCCAGCGGGTCCGGGGTCTACGTGAGGATGTGGAAGAGACAACAGCAGAAGTGGGAGCGGAAAATTATCGGCATCTTTTCTGGGCACCAGTGGGTAGACGTGAATGGTTCGCCACAGGATTTCAATGTGGCCGTTAGAATCACCCCTCTCAAATATGCCCAGATTTGCTATTGGATTAAAGGAAACTACGTGGACTGTAGGGAGGGATGATGTGGGCAGGTTCCTTCCTGGCTGCTCTTAAGAGTCTTCATGTACTTATTATAGGAAAAGCCAAATGTTGTCATTGGGGGGGGTGTGTGTGTGCGTGCGCGTGTGAAATGTGTTATAATACCTTTTGCCTAATTTTTTAAAATTGCAAGATGACCGGCAGTGTTATTTGAAAACTGGTTGGTGTGTCATATATCATTCAAGCAGTTTGAAGGCAAACTTTTGCATAGACATGAAATATGTGCTGATGTTTGGGGCAATAGGGAAGATTTAATGGCTAAGTTAATCTCTCACCTTTTGGGAACTTTGATTTTTATTTCATCTGAACTTGTTTGCAAAGTTGACATTAAATATGTGGCATGTGGGAGACATAAACTCTGACGCGCGTGTGTGTGTGTGTGTGTATTTTCTCCTGAGAGTCACCTTGTTTTGTTTTATTAGTGCCTAGTCATTCATGTTTCCAGATGTTCCCCACCACATACAACTCTTAGGAACTTTTACGATACTTTTGAGACAGGCAGTTATAATGTTTTGGATTTGGGGGCATTTGCACAGTAGTCCTGGATCAGTAAGATAATTTATACTGGTATACATGTAAAAGAACCCACGTGCAATGCGGGAGACCTGGGTGCGATCCCTGGGTCAGGAAGATCCCCTGGAGGAGGACATGGCAATCCTCTGCAGTATTCTTGCCTGGAGAATCCCCACGGACAGAGGAGCCTGGTGGGCTACAGTTCATAGGATTGCAAAGAAGTCAGATATGACTGAGCAACAGAGTACGCACAAACACAGACTCAATTATGTCCTAAAGTAAGTTGGTATCCCAGGCAGCTTTCAGCTTTGAAATCACTTCTCTGCTGAAAACCATTGCTGTGTTTTTTGGGAAGATTTCGCATGTGGCACTGCCAGGCCTACAGTCACACCAGAGTAGGCAAGATTGTTTATGTCAATCCTTCCATTTAACAGGATTTCACTCACATTTCTTGAACTAGCTTTTCCAGAAGACAATAATCAGGGCCTAATTAGAACAGGCTGTATTGCTTCCCTGCTAACAGCTGTGGTCACACTAAAAACAATCATTGTATTTTACCCTTGGAGTGTAGCACATCTCATGTTTTATCATTTAGATGGAGTAATTTAAAATGAATTAAATTCCAGAGAACAATGGACGCATTGCTTGGCAGATGTCACAACAGAATAACCACTTGTTTGGAGCCTGGCACAGTCATCCAGCCTAATCAAAATTATTCTGCCTAGTTGTCAGTGAGCTTTTGGGGAGATGTGGACTTGTGCAATTTAGAAACTTTTCTCTCTTACACTTGTTTTATAGTAAAAATATTTGGAAAATGCTTTAAGAAAAATCAACATGGCATCTTTTTCACTAGCTTTTAAAAGGCCTCTTTTACTAGATTTCTCCAGGCTACAGGCATATATAATCTAGAATAAGAGTAAAACTGGGGATGTGAAATGGATCGGAATCATCACTTCAGTTACTGTCTTTATGAATGTTTCATCAGTATGATCATCACAGTTTAGAAAGAAACGCATTTGACTTATTTGGGGTTTCCATTCTATGCCTCTCAGCCTGAGCAGTTCTTTCTACATGTATCAGTAGAGGGAGAAGAATGAATTGCAAGGCGCATCCATGGTGTGTCCGCACCCCGGCAGTTCCAACCTGCACTGTGACTTTTTTGTGGGAGGACACTGAGATACAGCGCTGCTGTTTATACCTTCTGCGGGTGACTTTCGGCTTATGTTCCTCGAGCTTTTTGGAAGAATAATCTTGATAAGGCACTCGAGCAACTACAGCCGTAGTGCATTCTTCCAGTCACATAAGAAATACTATGCATAGCAGAGATGCAAGGCCGCCAGGAATCTTTGGATTTCCACTACAATATGCTTTGGAATCTAACAGGAATCTAGCCTCGGGAAGAAGAGAGGTCTCCATCTCTATGTCTGGTATTTGGGAGTTTTGTTTGTTTTCACTTTTGCTTGGTGCCAAAGGAAGTTTTCTGGACACCTAGACCAGAACTGACTTTTTACATCTAAACCAGAACTGATTTTTTTTTTTTAATAGATGCTCCTTTTACAAAGTACCTTGATTTCTTGATTTTGATTTTTTGCAGTGCTGAAACTCAACAAGGATAGGCAATGGCACAAAGTCAAAATAATACAATTTTTAGTTCACAAGTAGGTTTGATTTACTAAGGATAGTGCCCACAGGCTGTGTACAGCCTAAGTCACAGAAGTGTTAAAGAAGGCTATATAATAGTTCGACAGGCCCACCTTTTCAGTGGTAATGAAAAGAATCATTATATTGGAATATTGTGGAAGAAACGGCTCTTGCAATATAACTAATATAATTAGTACTGAACATATAGTAGTTATACATTGTGTGGATATATCCCTAGTAGAACAATGTTTCCCAAAGTGTCTGCCTTAAACACTTAAATCCCTCCAGGTTTTCTACCCAAAATGAAAATGGCACCAACATCAAGGAGGAGGGAAATGCCTGAGAATATTCCCTCTTTTCACTGGGGATTCACTCACCTGTTTGCACATTAAAAGCTCTAAGAAGTCCTATAATGAAGAGGGATGTTTTAAATTCTGCATTTCATTAAAGGTTCACAGAACCCTTGTTTTCTCATATAATACTTAGGAGCAAGCTGGTGTTCTGATAAATACATCTGGGGGATTGCTGTAACAAATTCTTGGTCTAGGTGACGATGCAGAAAGGATGAGTCCTGAGTGGGGTTGGGTACCAGTGTCTTTTCGGTTCACCAGAGCCCTGTACCCAGGTTTGGAAATGTTCAGACAGTGAAATAGGAAATGATTTTTCAATCATTGAAAAGTTTTCAACCTGAAAAATCATTTGTTGTTGAGAATGAGAAGGTTGTGGCAGAAACAGCAGACACATTTTCTTTCCATAGACTTTATTCAAAGTTTTGAATTCAGAAAGGTATTAATCAAAATTAAAAAAAAAAAAAAAAAAACAGGAAAATAGGCCTAAAAGAGAAATATGAACTGGTCAGTCATGGAGTTGTGTCTGTGTTCTTTCTTTACCTTTTTTGGACCAGAAAATGGATTAAAAAACAAAACAAAACTAGAGGCAATTCCCTGGTGGTCCAATGCTAAGGACTCAGCACGTATGTTGCAGGAAGGGGGATTCCTTCCAGGGCCCAAAACTGGGCTCTTGCTACCACTCGGAAATGAATTGCCTGAGGAGATACATGTGCTGACAAAGCAGAGATTTTCTTGGGAAAGGGCACCCGGGTGGAGAGCAGCAGGGTAAGGGAACCCAGGAGAACTGCTCAGTCTCGGGTTTTATGGTGATGGGACTCGTTTCCGGGTGGTGTTTGGCCAATCATTCTAATTCAGAGTCTATCCTGGTGGTGCGTGCATCGCTCAGCCAAGATGGATGCTAGCGAGAGGGATTCTGGGAAGTGGACAGACAGGCAGTGTCTCCTTTCGACCTTTTCCAAACTCTTCTGGTTGGTGGTGGCTTATTCCATATTCCTTATCAGGATCTCCTGTCTTAAATGACTCATGCAAATGGTTACTATGGTGCCTGGCCAGGGTGGGCGGTTTCAATCAGTGTGCTTCCCCTAACACGTTCACTGCCCAGGTTCAATCCCTGGTCAGGGAACCAAGATCCCACGAGCTGTGTGGCCAGCAGAGTAAGTCAGAACACCAAGATGATGCTCACACTCTGGGTGACTCCTTCTACCTGCCCAGAGGGAGGGTAAGCCCAAAGCGACACATTTAAGGTCAGCATTTAGGGTAGCTGTCTTTCCCTACCACGTCTGGGGGCCTTTGGTTTAGAGCTGGTCAAGGATGGCAAGCCTGCACTGGAATAAAGACGCTCTGGTGCATCACCACGCACTGGCTGAGCAGTGAGGGGAAGCTATCCAGGGCGCTGGAGGGAATTCTGACAGCAGTCCTCAGCATTTCCCCTCTCTGCTGGTCAGAGCCTGCAGCTAAGGAGCCTCGTGGATAGACCCTTCTCAGGCCTGCTCGCTTTCTCTGAGTTCTTCTACTGCCCCTGTCTGCGCTTTTTCTTAGTCCTTGTCACAAACTCATCTCTTTGAGAATTTTCCACTGTTTATTGTGATCCACACAGTAAAAGGCTTTGGCATAGTCAATAAAGCAGAAATAGATGTTTTTCTATTTCAATAAACTAGTTCAATAAACTGTGGAAAATTCTGAAAGAGATGGAAATACCAGACCACCTGACCTGCCTCTTGAGAAATCTGAGAACTGGACGTGGAACAACAGACTGGTTCCAAATAGGAAAAGGAGAACCTCAAGGCCGTATGTTGTCACCCTACTTATTTAACTTATATGCAGAGTATATCCTGTGAAATGTTGCACTGGATGAAGCACAAGCTGGAATCAAGATTGCTGGGAGAAATATCAATAACCTTGGATATGCAGATGACACCACCCTTATGGCAGAAAGTGAAGAAGAACTAAAGAGCCTCTTGATGAAAGTGAAACAGGAGAGTGAAAAACTTGGCTTAAAGCTCAATATTCAGAAAACTAAGGTCATGGCATCCAGTCCCATCACTTCATGGCAAATAGATGGGGAAACAGTGGAAACAGTGGCAGATTTTATTTTGGGGTGGCTCCCAAATCACTGCAGATGGTGACTGCAGTCATGAAATTAAAAGATGCTTACTCCTTGGAAGAAAAGTTATGACCAACCTAGACAGCATATTAAAAAGCAGAGACATTACTTTGCCAACAAAGGTCTGTCTAGTCAAGGCTATGGTTTTTCCAGTAGTCATGTATGGATGTGAGAGTTGGACTATAAAGAAAGCTGAGTACAGAAGAATTGATGTTTTTGAACTGTGGTGTTGGAGAAGACTCTTGAGAGTCCCTTGGACTGCAAGGAGACCCAACCAGTCCATCCTAAAGGAAATCAGTCCTGATGTTGAAACTGAAACTCCAATACTTTGGCAACCTCATGCGAAGAACTGACTCATTGGAAAAGACCCTGATGCTGGGAAAGATTGAGGGCGGGAGGAGGAGGGCATGACAGAGGATGAGATGGTTGGATGGCATCACTGACTCAATGGACATGAGTTTGGGTAAACTCCAGGAGTTGGTGATGGACAGGGAGGCCTGGCATGCTGCAGTCCATGGGGTCACAAAGAGTCGGACACAACTGAGCGACTGAACTGAACTGTCATGAACCAGCTCAAGGATGCCTTGAAGTTGCCTCCCTCGGCTAATCTTTATGGATATTTGGTGTGTGTGTGCTCGGCCACTTTAGTCATGTCCAACTCTTTGCAGCCTCATGGACCACAGCCCGCCAGGCTCCTCTGTCCATGGGACTCTCCAGGCAGCAATACTGGAGTGGGTTGCCTTTCCTCCTCCAGTGAATCTTCCCGACCCAGGGATTGAACCCGAGTCTCCTGTTTTGCAGGCTGATTCTTTACCCACTGAGCCACTTGGGAAGCCCCATGAGTATTTGGTAGAGTAGCCATTTAAACTTATTATCCAGAGTGGAACTCTTCTGAGACTGATAGAAAGGAAATGCTATTAATAATGTGGCTAGGGCAGCAGGTACCCTGGGTGGGTCCTGGGAAATCCAGCATGTTGGGTCACCTAAACTGGCAAACCCATAAACCCTACAAAGCGCTGTGGAATGCAGACCGGCAGCCATCCTTGTTGACCGAGGAGCAGCAGTGGGGCTGCGTGCCTTCCTTGCCCAGATCAGCATTCTGAGGATAGCTGATAGGGGAAGGGCATTTAAAATCGTTTTGGTGGGGTGTTTACCATAGGTGGTAAACACCATTTCTAGCCGATGAACAACCCCTCTGTTTTTATCTTCTGTTTCCCCAGAGAAGGAAATAAACCAGCTTTCAGGACAAGAGTTAACAAGGCTGAGAGCTAGAGCGGCAGACTGGTGGGGCTGTGGTGTGAGATGCTGGCCCTGGAGTTGGGTAGGCTGACTCTATAGTTGCCTGCTTCCTTTTGGTGAATGAATCTCAATGCACTTCCGTTTAAAATGTAAAACTCTCCTGTCTGATTTAAAGACTCTCTCTCTCCCTGTGCTCCTACTCTTCCAATGAGCTGAGGTAGGTCTAAGGAAGAGGAAAAGGGCAAATGTCTGGGTCCTTTCCTCTGTGGTTATTGCTTCTCAGGTAACACTGTCTCTTCTATCCTCCTTAGCTCTTACCTCTAGTGATATAACCCTCTGCCTCCTGCTGTTGGGGCAGCCTTACCTGGGAGACACGCCTCTAGGGTGATGAACCAGCAAAATATTCCAAGTTCAGCCATTCTCTTCCAGACTGGAATTACCCAACTTATACCCACTATACCCAACTGTGAGCTGCCCACTAAAGATCTGGGGAGAAAACGTTGTAGGCTGAGGGAACTGGAGTGCAAGGGTCCCAGCAGGATCAAATTTGATCTGCTCAGGAGGTGACATAGATGAAGGGGGTTAAAAAGTATAAACTTCCACTATGAAATAAATGTCATTAAGATGTTGTGAAGAATGTGATGACTGTTAATAGTACTCTATATGTGAAAGTTACCAAGAGTAGACCTTGAAAATTCTTATCACAGGAAGAAAAATTTTTGTAACCATGTATGGTGATGGATGTTAACCAGACTTTTGGATTAGTCATTTCAGAATAACATCTGAAACTAATAGAATAATTCAATTATATCTCGGTTAAAAACAAAAACAGAATGACACTTGAGAACCTGTAGATTCCAGGTCCATTTGCTGAGCTAGAAAAGAGGATTGGGGTTGGGATCAAGGGCTTTTGTGTCTGTCACGTTAGGTCTGAAATGGTCTAGTGGACCCCCAAGTGGGGAAATCAAGTGAGCGCTTGAACGGTTAGGTGAGGAGTTCTGGTTGTGAAGCTCGGTAGAAAGATCGTGAATCAGCTTGTAGATGGCACTTAAAGCCACGGGGTGAGATAATAGCATACGGGGAGAGAAGGAGCAGAATGAGGCTTGAGAAGAGGGCTGAGGACAGGGTCCTGGTCAGCCATCGTTTAGAGGCTGGGATCGGAGAGGAAGAGGAGCAGGGGAGGAAGCCAAGAGGCTGAGAAGAAACAGCCAGTGAGGTCAGAGGACAGTCAGGGAGATGTGGCCTCCCAGAAGCCAGGAGCAAAAAGAGGGAAGCCAGATGGGGAAGGGAGGAGGGCAAATGGGAGGGGGAAGAAGAGGTTGTGGTACATACACACAATGGAATATTACTCAGCTACTAAAAAGAATGCATTTGAATCAGTTCTAATGAGGTGGATGAAACTGGAGCCTATTACACAGAGCGAAGTAAGTCAGAAAAACACCAAGACCGTATAATAATGCATATATATGGAATTTAGAAAGATGGTAATGATGACCCTATATGTGAGACAGCAAAAGAGACACAGATGTAAAGAACAGACTCTTGGACTCTGGAAGGTGAGGGTGGGATGATTTGAGAGAATAGCACTGAAACATGTATATCACCATATGTGAACTGGATCGCCAGTCCAGGTTGGATGCATGAGATGGGGCACTCAGGGCTGGTGCACTGGGATGACCCTGAGGGATGGGATGGGGAGGGAGGTGGGAGGGGGGTTCAGGATGGGGAACACATGTACCCCCATGGCTGATTCATGTCAGTGTATGGCAAAAACCACCACAATATTGTAAAGTAATTAGCCTCCAATTAAAATAAATAATTTAAAAAAAAAACAAAAAGAGGTTGTGTTTAGAGACATCCCCCTGGCTGCGGTGAGCAAGGCGAGGGGCCACAGGCAGGGAGGAGGCATCTGGTCCTGCCGGGACCTCGCCTGTGCCTCTCCCTGCTCCCTCGGGGCCTGTGATGACTGTGGCTTAACCGACTCGGTGGAGTCTCAGAATAGCTGTGTCCTCAGGACGTGCAAGGATCCAGGGCCATGCACTCCCCAGGAGGGGACTAGCTCCGGGAGGCCCACGGCCATCCCCTGCTGCTCAGCCTGATGTTCTCTGAGGACAGAAAGTGCAGGGTGACTTTTCAGCGTGGTGTGTGTGTGCGTCCATCGAATGTGTAAAAATACCAAGTGTTCCCTTAGTCTTGATTTATCACTGTCCCTCATCTTCAGACTTTAAAAGGACTAAGGTGTTCTCTTCCGTAAAGAGTGAGGACAGTTTCGGGAAGTGTCAAATCACTGCAGTGAAGCAAGTCTGAGAGAATGAGGAGAGTCTCGGAAAATGAAATACACAGAGCGCGGGGAGGGAACTGGGGCAGCAGCCGTGGGAAGCGCGGCTCAGCCCTGCCATACTCTGAGCCATACTCTGAGCTGTCTTCCCTGACCATCTGATACCACTGTCCCCAACCTTTTTGGCACCAAGACTGGTTTCGTGTGAGACAGATTTTCCACGGGCTGGGAGCAAGGGTAGGGGGAGGGTAGTTTCCGGATGACTTGAGCACATTGCATTTATTGTGCCCTTTATTCCTATCGTTCCATCAGCTTCATCTTAGGCCATCAGGCGTTAGATCCCAGCGGTGGGGGACCCCTGCTCTAAAAGGTCAACCCAGCCCCTGCTTTGAACGGGTCATACCTCCCTTCCCTGCCTTATTGTCTCTGCTTAGCACTAACCAGTATTTCTCATACTCCATGTTATATTTATTTCTCGTTTGTCCACTGGAATATAACTGGATTTTTGTCTGTTGTATCCCTACACTTAGATCACAGGCTGGCGCACAGTTTCTCAGTAAATAATATTTTTCAGGCCATGCCAGACCTCCGTTCCATGACCAAGGATCAAATCTGGGCCCTTGGTGGTCACAGCCTAGAGTCCTAACCCCTGGACCACCACGGAATTCTCCTTGTTGCTTTACGTATCCTGTAACACCAAGACTCGGGATTACTTGGGTTTGGGTATTCCTTGTGTCCAAACATATTCCCGAATAAAACTCTCGTGGTATCTTAAACATATTCTATCCTGTTCCAGGATGTATTACACTGCGATTGTTAATTATGCATCTGTCTCCTACTAGCTGATGAGCCTTGTGAGCGCAGGCCTGACTCCTATTGTTCCCTGGGTCTTCCGTTGTCTGGCCCAGGCTCTAACACAAGAAAGGTATAGTGAGAAAATGCATGGGTGTCAGTTATGACTTGGCCTGTGGCCCACAGACTCCGTCCTCTCCCACATCTCACGTGTAGCCAGGCTGGCCATCACCTTCTCTCCAGGTCCTCTGCCACTGCTGATTTTGGTCCTTACCCTCTCTTCTTTAAACCATCACGTGTATGTGTGTGTGTGTGTGTGTGTGTGTGTGTGGTGTGTACGAGTGCACGCGCTCAGTTGTGTCCAACTCTTTGGGACCCTGTGGACCATAGCCCACGAGGCTTCTCTGTCCATGGGATTCTCCGGGCAAGAATACTGGAGTGGGTTGCCGTGCCTTCCTCCACAGGATCTTTCTGACCCAGGGGTTGAAGCAGCATCTCCTGCATCTTCTGCTTTGGCAGGTGGGTCCTCTTACCGTTGAGCCACCTTGGAAGCACCATCATGGCAGACTCCAAACCGTAACTTCACTGACAGCTCACTGACAGCTGCCCAAGGCATGTTCTAAAGCAAAGATCTGGTTCGGCCACCCCACTGTGTCCTGTTGACTAGACTCGGGCCACTAGAGGATGAAGTTTAGTTTTCTCAGCCTTGGGTGTACCATCCACCCAACACTGGTCAAGTCTGTCCTCCACTGCTCCCCAGTCACACAGCCTGGCCTCCAGCAAGTTGTACGGAATGTGTCTGTGTTTCCAAGCCTCTCACATTGCACAAGCCCTCCTCCGCTGCCCAGGTCTCCCTTCTCCTATCTCTTCAGTTATTCAGCCATTCGATTATTCATTCAGCAATAAGCCCTTCTCGGTGCCAGAAACTGTGCTGACCTCGGAGCTGCGGAGACAGACAAGACACATCCCTGGTCTTGAGGTGTCCCTGTGTCTTCCCCTTATGGGGTCGCTATGGTCCTGACCCTTGTTCCACCCCCCAGAGAGGAGAGGCTCAGTCACTACCCTGTCTACAAGAAGGTCTTGGTGTCCATGAAATGGAATTGCCACTTGGTAAATTAAACTAATTGCGTGTTCTGCTCACGTTTGAATAAATCGTTGAGTTAGACTGTCCTGCCTGGTTCGTGCCTTCCTTTACTGGGATTTTTAAAAATAACCTTATTTACTTATTTATGACTGTGTTGGGCCTCTGTTGCTGCACCAGCTTTCCTCTGGTTCTGGAGAGTGGGGCCGCTCTCTAGCTGCGGGGTGCTGGCTTCTCATCGCGATGGGCTCCCGTGTTGCAGAGCCCGGCTCTAGGGCATGCGGGCTCAGCAGCTGTGGCTCTCAGGCTCTCGAGCAGGGGCTCAGGAGGTGTGGTCCACGGGCTTAGCTGGGACTCCCAGGTGGCTCAGTGGTAAAAATTCCACCTGCCGGTGCAGGAGCTGCAGGAGATGTGGGTTTGATCCCTAGGTTGGTAAGATCCCCTGGAGGAGGAAATGGCAACCCCCTCCAGCATTCTTGCCTGGGGAAGCCCATGGACAGAGAAGCCTGACGGGCTATTGTCCATGGGACTACAAAGAGTCGGACACGATGAGCGACCAGGCACACACGCACGGGCTTAGTCGCTCCATGGCACTTGGGATCCTCCCAGATCAGGGATCTAACCCGTCTCCTGTACTGGTGGGTGGATTCTTTACCACTGAGCCACCAGGGGAGCCCTTGGAATTTTAACTACTGCTCCACGTCCAGTTCCCTGATGGAAAATGCCATGTTTGGTAAACTAGTAGAAACTCAAGCATGACTAATATCCTTCGTGGGTAAGCCTTGCTTAGACGTAAGGACATTGTCCTTGAAGTGACATATTTAACAACTCCAGGATGTTTGCTAGACCAGATTTGGAAGATCCCCTAGAAATGCCATCATTGTTTTCTGTCCTCATAGGGAAAATGTGTCAGGAAGCATTCACTCAGTTCTCCCTGCTTGTTTTCCATCGCTCCTGAATGCCTCATTAAGTTCTTCAAGGTGCTTCACGTCCCAGGCTCTCTCTCTTTATTTGCATTCGTCTAAGGACTCGAAAATTGTAAAATGTTACGAAGGTTCACTCGTAAAAAATAATTTGACTTGAAAATGCAATTATTTATGCTTTCACCTACTGTGTGAAAGGATAAAACATTATAATGATTACACTCGAGTCCATACATCCAGGCATTAACATTGTGATTAGATTTCTTTTCCGCCTGTAATTTTTCAGATGGCTCATTTTTGTTGAAAAGATAGTTCTTTAGAATATGAGAGGGTCTTCTGATTTGATTTTTTAATCAAATTTTTGACTTGAGCTTCTGTCTCCCTGGATATTTATTTAATCTATAGTGTGTTGAATCAAGTTTTTCTTGACTCTGGACCTCCATAGCCCCTTGACATAGTGTTTGTTTTCTACGCCGTTTTTAAAACCTTTTCTTTTGAAATTTTATCAATCTGGTTAGAGAGTCAAGTTGGTGGTTTGGCAAATGTTAAGCTCTTTGCTGCTGCTGCCAAGTCACTTCAGTCGTGTCCAACTCTGTGCGACCTCATAGATGGCAGCCCACCAGGCTCCCCTGTCCCTGGGATTTTCCAGGCAAGAACACTGGAGTGGGTTGCCATTTCCTTCTCCAATGCAAGAAAGTGAAAGATGAAAGTGAAGTCTCTCAGTCCTGTCCGACTCTTCGCGACCCCATGGACCGCAGCCCACCAGGCTCCTCCCATGGGATTCTCCAGGCAAGAGCACTGGAGTGGGGTGCCATTGCCTTCTCTGGTTAAGCTCTTTAGATGGTTACAATGGAAAAGATGAAAAACAAAACAAGAAGTTCTGTGATTGCGGATGGAACTTTTCTAAGTGGCTGGCCACACATTTTTGAGCCAAACCCTTTACCTTTATTAGGGTGCTCTGTGTCTCTGGCCCACTGATTATCACCGTATTGTAGAGGCGAGACAAAGAGGCTTCTCTGGTACACCCAAACATTAATCAGAGTTTCAATTATAAAGGTATTCACCATTCAACTCTCCTGTTTACCACTGGCTTGTTAACTTTTTATAGCCAATGAAAACCCGGACCAGGATCTTGCAATTTCCTCATCAATTTGTCCTTATGAAGAATTTACTTTGGATTGAGGCAAGGATCAGGCCATTCATGCATAAATTTGTTGAATACCTGCCATTGGCACCCATTTTTCTAAGCGCTCCCCGTAGATTAATTCATTTACTTGTCACTACAAGCTTATGAAAGGAAGCTTTGATTTTATCTCCATGTCAGACATGGAAGAATCAAGACCCATCGAAGTTAACTTAACAAAAATACACACTTAAAGCTGGGATTCATCTTCTAGCAGTCTGCCTCCGGAGCCCACACTCCTGTTTTACTAATAACTTACAGCCAGGTGCTAGGGAACTCCTGGGACTGTCGCAGCTCAGGGGCTGCTGGTTGGGGTGGGGGTGGGGGGCTTGATGACAAAGCAAAAGATGCTTGATCTTGATAAAGCATCAATTTAATCCCTGTGAGCAACCGGTTAGCACTTACCAAGTTATCTGGAAAGAAGAAGCACTTGAAAAAAAAATAAGTGCACGTATCTGTAAAGTTGTGTTACATACCTAAGAACCTGTAACATCAGGACAAGTGTGATACAAATCATGCATGATTCTGTTCATTTATATGCTGATGAAGTACTTCAGATATCTTTTACATGCTTGTCAAGTTACGTGTATATCATTAATTAAAATCTATTTAAAATGGCCAACATTCAGAAGTTTCTGAAATGCCTCGGAAAAGGGATTCAAGTTAAGATGCACTGCGATTCTACCAACAAGGATCTACTGTATAGCACCTGAAACTCTGCTCAGTGTTAAGTGGCAGCCTGGATGGGCAGGGATATAGGGGGAGAATGGATACATGTATGTGTATGGCTGAGACCCTTCACTGTTCACCTGAAACCATCACAGCATTGTTAATCAGCTATACCCCAATACAAAATAAACAGTTTAAAAGAAGAAAGATACACTGTAATTCTGACTGTATTGTTTGTAATAACTCATAGTTAATAAATGTTTCTGAACATTTAGGAAGACCTCACCTCCTCACCTCTCCAAGTCAAACAAAAACCTCCCCCAATAAATGACAGTTTGAAATACCACCTTGGTTTGCAGATTCATACTAAACCATCTTGTATGTCTTCAAGCTTTGAAAATTTTACTTAAAAAAAAAAATTCTCTGCAAGAGAACCTTGCCTGGCCAACAGAGCTGATGTTTGCTCATTCTTGGATCGCCCCCTAGTGGTTTATTCCACTTATGACTACTTCTCAGTTCAGTTGAGTTCCGTTCACTCAGTTGCATCCGACTCTTTGCGATTCCATGAACTGCAGCACACCAGGCCTGCCTGTTCATCACCAGCTCCCGGGGTCCACCAAACCTATGTCCACTGAGTCACCAGGCCTGCCTGTTCATCACCAGCTCCCGGGGTCCACCAAACCTATGTCCACTGAGTCGGTGATGCCATCCAACTGTCTCATCCTCTGTCGTCCCCTTCTCTCCTGCCTTCAATATTTACCAACATCAGGGTCTTTTTCAAATGAGTCAGCTCTTCACATCAGGTGGCCAAAGTACTGGAGTTTCAGCTTCAACATCAGTCCTTCTAATGAACACCCAGGACTAATCACCTTTAGGATGGACTGGCTGGATCTCCTTGCAGTCCAAGGGACTCTCAAGGGTCTTCTCAAACACCACAGTTCAAAAGCATCAATTCTTCAGCACTCAGCTTTCTTTATAGTCCAACTCTCACATCCATACATGACCACTGGAAAAACCAGAGCCTTGACTAGAGGGACCTTTGTTGCCAAAGTAATGTCTCGGCTTTTGAATATGCTGTCTAGGTTGGTCATAACTTTCTTAAGTAAGCGTCTTTTAATTTCACGGCTGCAATCACCATCTCCAGCGATTGGGGAGCCCAGAAAAATAAAGTCAGCCACTGTTTCCACTGTTTCCCCATCTACTTCCCATGAAGTGATGGGACCTGATGCCATGATCTTAGTTTTCTGAATGTTGAGCTTTAAGCCAACTTTTTCACTCTCGTCTTTCATTTTCATCAAGAGGCTCTTTAGTTCTTCCTCACTTTCTCCCATAAGGGTGGTGTCATCTGCATATCTGAGGTTATTGATATTTCTCCCAGCAATCTTGATTCCAGCTTGTGCTTCCTCCAGCCCAGCATTTCTCATGATGTACTCTGCATATATAATTTGGACCATGAAGGAAACTGAGCATCAAAGAATTGATGCTTTTGAACTGTGGTGTTGGAGAAGACTCTTGAGAGTCCCTTGGACTGCAAGGAGATCCAACCAGTCAATCCTAAAGGAAATCAGTCCTGAATATTCATTGGAAGGACTGATGCTGAAGCTGAAACTCCACTGGAAAAGACCCTGATGATGGGAAAGATTTAAAGCAGAAAAGGATGACAGAGGATGAGATGGTTGGATGGCATCACCGACGCGATGGACATGAGTTTGAGTAAACTCTGGGAGTTGGTGATGGACAGGGAAGCCTGGCGTGCTGCAGTCCATGGGGTTGCAAAGAGTCAGACCCGACTGAGCGACTGAACTGAATAGGTTGCTTTGGGTGTTTTTCATTTTGTCCCTTCCACACATTTTTTAATTTGCCCAGGGAACCTCCAAAGACGGTATCTTGAAATGAAAAGTGCGCAATGTGCAAAGTGGCCCAGACACTCAGTGATGATCAAGACACACTATTGATGCTGATGGTGAAATCCTTCCTTCGAATTTGTGCTCTTGCTTTTCCTCTTTGTACCATGGTACCATGTTTTTGCTTGTCCACTCCTCACTCTCTTCCTGTCATCAACATCCCACTGGCATGGTGCCAGCTAGCCTGAGGACGTGACAATGACATACCGGCAGTATTGAGTCTTGAAAATGCCAATGAAAGCTGCTGGGTGGGAGCTCCATCCTCTCACCCGCATACACCAGTCACCACCCTAGAGGGCTCAGTCAGTCCCAGACTTCTCGGCCTTCTGGACGGCAGGAGCTGTGCCTCTCAGCCCCAGCCACCTGAGCACCATCCAAATAGCATGAGCAGGGTGAGGCCTGGCCAGCGTCGTGGACCTGACCCTCAGCAGAATGCTGGATCCTGTCCAATTAGTCCAGGACCAGGAAACTTAGCGCACACACATGATGACTTCAGACAACCTTCTTTAAGAAGCAAAAGACCAATAACTGGCTTGATTCAATAAGTAAGAGTACCAACACATTTTTTAAATAAAATGTTTTTTAACCATCTTGATGAAAAATAAAATCATACTCTGATTCACTTTAATGGAGCAAAGTTCACTGACAAAGGTTACACTGAGAATTTAGAGCAGGAGGCTTTGGGGAAGGGAGGTTGAAGGTAAAGAGGGTCCTGTCCTGGAGAAAAAAGAGGGGGAATTGAGAACAGTGGTCCAGGGGTGGGGGGCATAGCGCGTGGGTGCCCATTCAATGATGTCTGACTCTTTGCGACCCCGTGGACTGTAGCCCGACAGGCTCCTCTGTCCAAGGGATTCTCCCAGCAAGAATGCTGGAGTGGGGTGCCATGCCCTTCTCCTGGGGATCTTCCTGACTCACGGATCGAACCCACATCTACCCGTGTCTCCCACACTGCAGGCAGCTTCTTCACTGCTGAGCCACCGGAGTATTACAAAATACTGGGTATAGTTCCCTGGCTCTACGGTAAGTCCTTGTTGGTTATCGTCGTATACACAGTAATATGTACATGTTAATTCCAACTCCTAATTTATCCCTCCCACCCCCTCCTTCCCCTTTGGTAACTGTAAGTTTGTTTTCTAGGTCTGTGAGTCTCTTTTGTAAATAAGTCCATTTGTATCATTTTTTAGATTCCACATATAAGCGGTACCATGTACTTCGTCGTGATTTAATCTCACCTTCCCTACCACGTCGCCCCTCCCAGCTCCTGCACTGAGCCAGTGGGTGCTCAGCATGAGCGATTAACTGGCAGAGACTTGGGTGGCCAGAGCTGACTGCATGTGACTCCTTGACCCTGTGTGTGATCAGAGCACCCCTAACCCAGTAGATCCAGAGACGAGTATCTGCCGGGCAGGGTAGTAGAAAGCCATCACTTCACTCTGAAGGCACAAGCAAATGAGGCAAGGTTCCAGCTAAATGTCTACACGAACAGAACAACTCTGCAGACAGGTCGGCATCACTGGGTTTCCAACACAGGAGAAAATGTGAGCCTCTTTGGTCTCCGTGGATTGTAGCCCAAATTCTTCCAGGGAGTCACAGCTCCACGGCCTCACTGAGTCTAAATATTTGCTTTAGGAGATTACAGGAAGGCTATTAAATCTTAAATGATGCACTGATTTTGTGCTTCTATGTACAGGTTATTCTTTTTGTTTATTGAAATGAGGGAAAGGGTTATGTCTTTATGTCTCTTTACTCCCTGAAATGTTTCTTCCAGCCTTCCCTTTCTTTGTGTCTGTTCATTATTTTCCTTAACATGGCATCTGGATTTTATAGAATAGTTTGCAATTTAACACCTCTTTTGCTCCCTTCCCACAATGGCCCTGGTCATCACCTTCATAATCATATTTTCTTACAACTATGTATTGCTCTTCACAGTTCATAAAACACATATTCATGATCTCATGAACCCCCAGGAAGCCCCAGGAGGCCGATAAAGCAGTTGCTATTATACACATTTTACAGGTGAAAAAACTGCCGACTAAAGAAGTTAAATCATTTGCTCCGGTCTGCTAAGCTCGGTGGTCAACTTGGGAATTGGACCCCACTTTCTCACTGCTTAACTCTGACCTTCAGCCACCACCCTATATCAACAAGGTCCACACTCGGGCTGAGACAGACCCTTATTCAAGACTTTGGAGTTTTCTTTCATAAAACTCTTAAAAATTAAATTAATACTTGTCAGAGTACAATTGTTTTACAACGTTGTGTTAGTTTCCAGTGTCTAGCAAAGTGAATAAGTTATACATATCTCCACTCTTTTTTAGATTCTTTTCCCGTATAGGTCATTACAGAGTATTGAGTAGAGTTTTCCGTGCTAGACAGTGGGTCCTTATTACTTATCTAGTTTCTATATAGTCGTGTGTGGATGTCAATCCCAATCTTTCATAAAACTTAAAAAAATGTAAATGAATGAATTGTGTGACTTATAAGGGAACATGTGTATATTAAAAGACAGTCACATATTCAGATGCTAAATAAACATTTTATGGTGCAAATTACCAGGCCCCCCTTCAGACTTCCAAAACGCAGTGCCATCATTAGTCATTACTCACAGCAGGTGCTCAATAAACACTTTGTTGGATGGATGAATGGAGGAGTGACGGGTGGGTGGATGCGGTGCTGGCCCCGTTCTGGGCGCTGGAGATACAACGCTGATCAGGACAGGCAGGTGTCCTGCTCCAGGTGTCTCATAGACATGTGGAGACAGACTTCCCACGCAGTCTCATGATGGCTGATGAGTGTTATAATAGTACAGGTTAGCTTTATTCCAATCCTGGATTTGCACTGACTGATTCCTAAGGCCTACAGGTACAGCAGTGCCTGAGGCGCCCAAATCTTTTAGAAAACTGTAAAGCCATCTGAACCCAGTGAAACAACAAAAATGCAATGATTCTAAAATACAGCAGGGAGTTTACAAAGCCAAAAAGAATAAAAATGTAAATATCTATAAGATGTAATATACTGACTTTGTTAAACCAACCTTATTCATTTTTGTCTTTATTATTTGCGGACGTTTTCATTACATTTAAAAACAATTTCAAGTTAGAATTTTTCACATCAGTCTTTCCAGAGAAAGCACAGAAGTTTCTCAGGTATTACAAGCAATCCTAAATTAAAGAAGTAAAGTAACCAAGTCATTTCAAAAACATAATTATAAAAAGGTTTTCAAAAAATTTACCTCAAGCAGCAGGGAGGCACAGACAACTCTGGCCCCCGATGCCCCCAGGGTGCTGAACAGGGTCCACGACGACCCCAGGGTGTCAGCAACACCTGCCCCCCCGACCCCGCCCCAGCGGCAGAGCGTGCAGGGACCACGTGACCTCGGCCATGATGGCGGCGCCCACCATCCGGGTACGCGGGGGCGGGGGACGTGGCAGCAATGGCGGGAGCAGCAGCGGCTCTAGAGGTAACAAGCAGTGACGAGTTTAAAACTGTCCAAAGTCAGCGATGGCTCCGACAGACGCGGTGGAGGGTAGAAAGTGCCCATTTTCAAATATAGCCGGAGGCAACTCCTGTAAAAGAAACCCAAAACTTGGGCTACAGCGCCACTGAAAAACAAAAGAAAAACAGCTAGTTGCTAACCGTTGAGTCCTTAGAACCAAGTGAAAAAAAGCTTTACCTAAGAAGAAAGGTGTCCGTTACGTCAAATGTGCAGCACCATGAAAAGCCAGTAATGTGATATCACAAGAGGAAAATGACAATTCTCTGACCAAATTAAAGTCATGGACAGACACCAACACAGTACTCTAAAGCAATTGCCCTCCAGTTAAAAATACATTGATTAAAAAATATAATGTCATGGAATAGTTCAAGTAATAAAGAATTCAAACAGCTGTCATGAAGAAACTCAACCAGCTACAAGAAAACTCAGGAGTTCAGTGAACTAAGGAATAAAATGATTAAACAAAAGGAATACTTTATGAAAGAGATGGAAATTCAAAAAGAAACAAATTCTGGAGCTGAAGCATTCAACAAATTAGATAAAGAATGCACTAGAAAGCATTGCAAATAGAGAAAACCACGTGGAAGAAAGAATTAGCAAGCTCAGTGATAGAGATCTAGCTATGATTCAGGTAGAAGAGTGGAGGGAACAAAGATCTAAAGGAAAAAAAAGAAGAAATTCTAAGCAAACTATCTGACTCCATTAGGAAGGACAACATAAGGAAAATGGGTGCTCCAACAGAAGGAGAGAGGGAGAAGGGAGCAGAGAGTTTATCTGAAGAAACCATAGGGGCTTCCTTGGTGTTCTAGTGATTACGATTTGGCCCTTTCACTGCTATGACCCGTATTCAATCTCTGTTTGGGGAACTGAGATCCCCCAAGCTGCATGACTTGGTCAAAATAATAATAATAATAATGGCTGAATTTTTCCCAAACTCAGGTTCAGTTCACTTCAGTTCAGTCACTCAGTCGTGTCCGACTCTTTGCAACCCCATGAATCGCAGCACGCCAGGCCTCCCTGTCCATCACCAACTCCCAGAGTTCACTCAGACTCACGTCCATCGAGTCAGTGATGCCATCCAGCCATCTCATCCTCTGTCGTCCCCTTCTCCTTCTGCCCCCAATCCCTCCCAGCATCAGAGTCTTTTCCAATGAGTCAACACTTCGCATGAGGTGGCCAAAGTACTGGAGTTTCAGCTTTAGCATCATTCCTTCCAAAGAACACCCAGGGCTGATCTCCTTCAGAATAGACTGGTTGGATCTCCTTGCAGTCCAGGGGACTTTCAAGGGTCTTCTCCAACACCACAGTTCAAAAGCATCAATTCTTTGGTGCTCAGCCTTCTTCACAGTCCAACTCTCACATCCATACATGACTACTGGAAAAACTATAGCCTTGACTAGATGGACTTTAGTTGGTAAAGTAATGTCTCTGCTTTTGAATATGCTATCTAGGTTGGTCATAACTTTTCTTCCAAAGAGTAAGCATCTTTTAGTTTCATGGCTGCAGTCACCATCTGCAGTGATTTGGGAGCCCCCAAAAATAAAGTCTGACACTGTTTCCACTGTTTCCCCATCTATTTCCCATGAAGTGACAGGACCAGATGCTATGATCTTCGTTTTCTGAATGTTGAGCTTTAAGCCAACTTTTTCACTCTCCTCTTTCACTTTCATCAAGAGGCTTTTTAGTTCCTCTTCACTTTCTGCCATAAGGGTGGTGGCATCTGCATATCTGAGGTTATTGATATTTCTCCTGGCAATCTTGATTCCAGCTTGTGCTTCTTCCAGTCCAGCGTTTCTCATGATGGAGAAACAAGCATATAAGTAAAACAAGCAGGGTGACAATATACAGCTTTGACATTCTCCTTTTCCTATTTGAAACCAGTCTCTTGTTCCATGTCCAGTTCTAACTGTTGCTTCCTGACCAGCATACAGATTTCTCAAAAGGCAGGTCAGGTGGTCTGGTATTCCCATCTCTTGAAGAATCTTCCACAGTTTATTGTGATCCACACAGTCAAAGGCTTTGGCATAGTCAATAAAGCAGAAACAGATTTTTTTTGGAACTGATTTTGGTGTTGACCATCTGGTGATGTCCATGTGTAGAGTCTTCTCTTGTGTTGTTGGAAGAGGGTGTTTGCTATGACCAGTGCATTTTCTTAGCAAAACTATTAGTCTTTGCCCTGCTTCATTCCGCATTCCAAGGTCAAATTTGCCTGTTACTCCAGGTGTTTCTTGATTTCCAACTTTTGCATTCCAGTCCCCTATAATGAAAAGGACATCTTTTGGGGGTGTTAGTTCTAAAAGGTCTTGTAGGTCTTCATAGAACCATTCAACTTCAGCTTCTTCAGCGTTACTGGTTGGGGCATAGACTTGGGTTACTGTGATATTGAATGGTTTGCCTTGGAAATGAACAGAGATCATTCTGTCATTTTTGAGATTGCATCCGAGTACTGCATTTCAGACTCTTGTTGACTATGATGGCTACTCCATTTCTTCTAAGGGATTCCTGCCCGCAGCAGTAGATATAATGGTCATCTGAGTTAAATTCACCCATTCCATTCCATTTTAGTTCTCTGATTCCTAAAATGTCGATGTTCACTCTTGCCATCTCTTGTTTGACCACTTCCAATTTGCCTTGATTCATGGACCTGACATTCCAGGTTCCTATGCAATATTGCTCTTTACAGCATCGGACCTTGCTTCTATCACCAGTCACATCCACAGCTGGGTATTGTTTTTGCTTTGGCTCCAACCCTTCATTCTTTCTGGAGTTATTTCTCCACTGACCTCCAGTAGCATATTGGGCACCTACTGACCTGGGGAGTACCTCTTTCAGTATCCTATCATTTTGCCTTTTCATACTGTTCATGGGGTTCTCAAGGCAGGAATACTGAAGTGGTTTGCCATTCCCTTCAGTGGACCACATTCTGTCAGGCCTCACCACCATGACCCGCCCGTCTTGGGTTGCCCTGTGGGCATGGCTTAGTTTCATTGAGTTAGACAAGGCTGTGGTCCTAGTGTGATTAGATTGACTAGATTTCTGTGAGTATGGTTTCAGTGTGTCTGCCCTCTGATGCCCTCTTGCAACACCTACCATCTTACTTGTGTTTCTCTTACCTTGGGCGTGGGGTATCTCTTCACGGCTGTTCCAGCAAAGCGTAGCGACTGCTCCTTACCTTGGGTGAAGGGTATCTTCTCACCGCTGCCCTTCCTGACCTTCAACGTGGGATAGCTCCTCTAGGCCCTCAACCAGTTATACAAGTCCATGAAGTAAAGAGAACACCAAATTACCTCCGTGTAAGATGCATTGCAAGCTTCCCAGGTGGCGCTAGTGATAAAGAACTCACTTGCCAATGAAGGAGACATAAGAAATGCAGGTTCAGTCCCTAAGTTGGGAAGATCCCCTGGAGGAGGTCATGGCTACCTACTCCAGTATCCTTGCCTGGAGAATTCCATGAACAGAGGAGCCTGGGGGGGGGGGGGGTCTATATTCCATAGGGTTGCAAAGAATCAGATATGGTTGAAGCGACTTAGCACAAATGCACTGGAGAAGGCAATGGCACTGCACTCCAGTACTCTTGCCTGGAAGATCCCACGGATGGAGGAGCCTGGTAGGCTGCAGTCCGTGGGGTCCCTAAGAGTCAGACACAACTGAGCGATTTTACTTTCACTTTTCACTTTCATGCATTGGAGAAGGAAATGACAACCCACTCCAGTGTTCTTGCCTAGAGAAACCCAGGGATGGGGGAGCCTGGTGGGCTGCCGTCTATGGGGTTGCACAGAGTCAGACACAACTAAAGTGACTTAACAGCAGCAGCAGCAGCATGCATGCACGCAAGACACATTATATTAAAACTGTGTAAAGTCGACAAAGAAAAATGTTAAAGGCGGCCAAGGCGGGGGGCG
>SJYQ01008832.1:0-85840 GCA_006410935.1 Redunca redunca | reverse complement strand
ATGGAACCTAAAATATGACACAGATGAACTTATTTGCAAAACAGAATGAGACTCACAGACTTGGAAACAAACTGATGGTTACCAAGGAGAATGGGAGTGTTGCTCTTGTTCAGTCGTTCAGTCATGCCCAGCTCTTTGAGATCTCATGGACTGCAGCAGGCCAGGCTTTCCTGTCCTTCACCATCTCCTAGAGTCCCCTCAAACTCATGTCCATTGAGTCACCGATGCCATCCAACACCATCCAACCACCTCATCGTCTGTTGTTCCCTTCTCTTCCTGCCTTTAGTCTTTCCCAGCATCAGGGTCTTTTCCAAGGAGTCAGTTTTCTTTGTATCAGGTGGCCAAATTATTGGAGTTTCAGCTTCAGCATCAGTCCTTCTAATGAATATTTAGGACTGATTTCCTTTACGATGGACTGGTTGGATCTCCTTGCTGTCCAAGGGACTCTCAAGAATCTTCTCCAACCCCAAAGTTCAAAAGCATCAATTCTTTGGTGCTCACCTTTCTTTATGGTCCAACTCTCGCATCCATACGTGACTACTGGAAAGACCATAGCTTTGACTAAAAGGACCTTTGTTGGCAAAGTAATGTCTCTGCTTTTTAATATGCTAGATTGATCATAGCTTTTCTTCCAAAGGGCAAGCGTCTTTTAATTTCATGGCTGCAGTCACCATCTGCAGTCATTTTGGAGCCCCTCAAAATAAAGTCTGTCATTGTTTCCATGGTTTACCCATCTATTTGCCATGAAGTGAAAAAGAAGACTGGGAGCTGACTGTGGCTCAGATCATGAACTCCTTTTTTGAAAAATTCAGACTTAAATTTAAGAAAGTAGGGAAAACCACTAGATCATTCAGGTATGACCTAAATCAAATCCCTTATGATTATACAGTGGAAGTGACAGATTCAAGGGATTAGATCTGATCCTGAAGAACTATGGACAGAGGTTCATGACATTGTATAGGAGGCAGTAATCAAAACCATCCCCAAGAAAAAGAAATGCAAAAAGGCAAAATGGTTGTCTGAGGAGGCCTTACAAATAGCTGAAAAAAGAAGAGAAGTAAAAGGCAAAGGAGAAAATAAAAAAAATATACCCATTTGAATGTAGAGTTCCAAAGAATAGCAAGGAGAGATAAGAAAGCCTTCCTCAGTGATCCGTGCAAAGAAATGGAGGAAAACAATAGAATGGGAAAGACTAGAGATCTCTTCAAGAAAATTAGAAATACCAAGGGAATATTTCATGCAAAGATGGACACAATAAAGGACAGAAATGATGTGGACCTAACAGAAACAGAAGATATTAAGAAGAGGTGGCAAGAATACACAGAGGAACTGTACAAAAAAGATCTTCATGACCCAGATAATCACGATGGTGGGATCACTAACCTAGAGCCAGACATTCTGGAATGTGAAGTCAAGTGGGTCTTAGGAAGCATCACTACGAACAAAGCTAGTGGGGGTGATGGGATTCCAGTTGAGCTACTTCAAATCCTAAAAGATGATGCTGTGAAAATGCTGCACTCAATATGCCAGCAAATTTGGAAAACTCAGCAGTGGCCACAGGACTGGAAAAGGTCAGTTTTCATTCCAATCCCAACGAAGGACAATGCCAAAGAATGTTCAAACTACCACACCATTGAATTCATCTCACATGCTAGCAAGGTAATACTCAAAATTCTCCAAGCCAGGCTTCAACAGTACTTGAACCATGAACTTCCAGATGTTCAAGCTGGATTTAGAAAAGGCAGAGGAACCAGAGATCAAATGGCCAACATCTGTAGGGTCATCAAAAAAGCAAGAGAGTTCCAGAAAAACATCTATTTCTGCTTTATTGACTACACCAAAGCCTTTGACTGTGTGGATCACAACAAACTGTGGAAAATTCTGAAAGAGATGGGAATACCAGACCACCTGACCTGCCTCCTGAGAAATCTGTTTGCAGATCAGGAAGCAACAGTTAGCACTGGACATAGAAAAACAGACTGGTTTCAAATCGGGAAAGGAGTTCATCAAGGCTGTATATTGTCACTGTGCTTATTTAACTTACATGCAGAGTACATCATGAGAAATGCCAGGCTGGATGAAGCACAAGCTGGAATCAAGATTGCCAGGAGAAATATCAATAACCTCAGATATGCAGATGACACCACCCTTATGGCAGAGAGTGAAGGAGAGCCTCTTGATGAAAGTGAAAGAAGAGAGTGAAAAAGTTGGCTTAAAACTAAACATTCAGAAAACTAAGATCATGGCATCTGGTCCCATCACTTCATGGCAAATGGGGAAACCATGGAAACAGTGACAGACTTTATTTTGGGGGGCTTCAAAATGACTGCAGATGGTGACTACAGCCATGAAATTAAAAGACGCTTGCCCCTTGGAAGAAAAGCTATGACCAACCTAGAAAGCATATTAAAAAGCAGAGACATTACTTTGCCAACAAAGGTCCTTCTAGTCAAAGCTATGGTCTTTCCAATAGTCATGTATGGATGTGAGAGTTGGACTATAAAGAAAGCTGAGCACTGAGGAATTGATGCTTTTGAACTGTGGTGTTGGAGAAGACTCTTGAGAGTCCCCTGGACTCCAAGGAGATCCAACCAGTCCATCCAAAGGAAATCAGTCCTGAATATTCATTGGAAGGACGGATGCTGAAGCTGAAACTCCAATACTTTGGCTACCTGATGAAAAGAACTGACTCCTTGGAAAAGATCCTGATGCTGGGAAAGATTGAAGGCATGGGGAGAAGGGGATGACAGAGGATGAGATGGTTGGATGGCATCACTGACTGATGGACATGAGTAAGCTCTGGGAGTTGGTGATGGACAGGGAGGCCTGGCAGGCTGTAGTCCATGGGGTTGCAAAGAGTCAGACACAACTGGGGGACTGAACTGAACTGAACTGAACTGATGGGACCGGATGCCATGATCTTCATTTTTGAATGTTGAGTTTTAAGCCAACTTTTTCACTCTCCTCTTTCATCTTCATCAAGAGGTTCTTTAATTCCTCTTTGCTCTGCCATAAGCATGGTGTCATATGCATATCTGAGGTTATTGATATTTCTCCCTGCAATCTTGATTCCAGCTTGTGCCTCATCCAGCCTGGCATTTCTCATGATGTACTCTGCATATAAGTTAAATAAGCACAGTGACATCAACATTTTAGGAATCAGTAAGCTAAAATGCACTGGAATGGGTGAATGGGAGTGGGGGAGGGACAAATTAGGAGTTTGGGATTAGCAGATACACACTGCTAGAAATAAAACAAACCACAAGGTCCTACTGTATAGCATAGGGAGCTATATTCAAAATCCTATTACAAATCATAATAAAAATAATATGAAAAAGAATATGTATATATATACCTGAATCACCTTGCTGCACCGCAGAAACTAATACAACATTGTAAATCAACTACACTTCTATTTTAAAATAAATTTAAAAAATAGATCCTGGAGTAATAAGCCTGGGCCATAGTGGATATCCAATAAATGTTGATCCCTATAATAGCACCCAATAAATGTTGCTAAGAGTATAATTTCTGCCTTGTGACATCTCTTTTGGTGCTTTTAAACTCTTGTCTTTTTCTATAACCCTTTCTTCCCTAGGTCAGGAGCTTCCAGAGGTAAGAATTTTGGCTTCAAACATCCTGGTACCCTCATAGCACCCAGTAGGATACAGGAAAGGCACCAGCCACTCATCAGAACCCAATGGCAGGCTTCCTGCTGAGTTGGCCTGGAGGCTGGGTGAGGAACAAGGAAGGAGAAAGGATCTGGGTAACTCAGCCCCACAGGCCTCCAACCAGGGACACCTAGGGAACTTGGAATCCTGGAGAGCACAGGGACATTTCCTGTAGGCAGAATCCCAACTTTCAGAATTTAGCATCTCCCACGCATGTTCGTGCCTGCTCAGTTGCGTCCTACTCTTTGTGACCCCACAGACTGTAGCCCATCAGGCTCCTCTGTCCACGGGGTTTTCCAGGCAAGGATACTGGAATGGGTTGCCATTTCCTCCTCCAGGGGATCTTCTCACCTCAGGGATCAAACCTGCATCTCCTGCGTAGGCAGGAGGATTGTTTACACCTCGAGCCACCTGGGAAGCCCCTAGCACCTCCCAGAACAGTTCAAATGCCTACAACACTGAGTCCTTTCTCTCTTGATTTCCCACTTACCAATTTTTCCTAGGCTTATTTTCTCTTTGCAAAATCCCCTTGTAAACTTCAAATACTTCAGAAATCCCCCTCAAATATTTTTAAAATTTTGACTTCCTAATGATTAACGTAAAAAGAAGAAAGACAAAGCCACCAGCTGTGGCAGAAGAATTAAAATCCAACTTCAATTCTGGATCACAGAGCAAAGCTTGCACTGTAATTTGCATCGCGATGTCTGACACCAAGGAATCACATGCTTTCCACATGCCTGCCTGCACGTTAAACCTGAGGTCACTTTGCAGTGCTTGTCTGTGACTCATGTTTAAAATGTATAATCATAATATTATGGCTGTCGTTTAGGGGGAACTGACTCAGTGCCTCATAGCGTGTTGTGTATGTTGCGTAAATCATCTCACAGCTCCGTGGGTTGTATGTTCCTACCCTCACTTTGCAGATGAGATAACCGAGGCTAAGACATTAAAAAACTGCCCTTGACTGTAGTCATTATGCATGCTGCACAGCCCGTAATGGTGATTCTTTTAGTTGGAAAGTTCCTGGTCTGACACGGGAGCTGGCAAAGGTGGAAACGAATGAGTGGCAGAGCCAGGGCTGGGAATCAGGCAGGTGCAACAAGCTCCCTCCTCGATGGAGCAGCGGGGTCACAGGAGGGAGCCCGGCTCCTACCAGAGGGAGTTCCTGCAAACCAGGCTGCCGAGGAGCTGCTCGTGACCCAGAGGGAGAGCCACGCAGCTGTCTGAGAAGCGTGGCAGGCGCTGTCACCATTTCTGGTCTGTCTGGGGCCTCCTCTAACGACCACCAGCTCCCACCGTGGCTCCTGCCCACAGCGACCCTCAAGCCCCCTCCTGTCATCTGACAATTTGTGATATTTTCCAGATGTGTTCGTTTCATACTGCTGCTATAACAAATGATCACAAACTTAGTGACTTAACAATGCAGATTTCTTATCTTACTCTTCTGTAGATCAGAAGTCCAAACATGGCTGAAAAAAAGTGAAAGTGTTACTTGCTCAGTCGTGTCCAACTCTTTGCAACCCCAGGAACTATAGCCCATCAGGCTCCTCTGTCCATGGGATTCTCCAGGCAAGAATACTGGAGTGGGCTGCCATTCCCTTCTCTAGTGGATTTTTCTCCACCCAGGGACTGAACCTGGCTCTCTTGCGTTGCAGGCAAATTCTTTACCGTCTGAGACACCAGGAATTATAGACTAAATCCAGGTATCAGGAACACTGTGTTATTTCTAGAGGCTCTAGAGGAGAACCCGTTCTCTTACCTTTTCCAGCTTCTCACCTCTTTCCGTGGCTAATGGCCCTGCTTTTCATTTTCAAACCAGAAGCTGAGCATCTTCCAGTCTCTCTGACTTCCATGATCTCTCTCTCTGCTTCCTTGATCACATTGCTAATTGCACTTGGACCCTCCTGTCTGCCTCTTATAAGAACTCATGTGAAGGTAAGCCAGGGTAATCTTTCCATCTCAAGGTCCTTAATACAACCACATTTGTAAATGCCGCATTTCCTTGTAAGATGTCCATGGGTTCCAGGGATCAGGACGTGACCAGCTTTGGTGGTGTGGAAGGAGAAGGAAATGACAATCCACTCCAGTATTCTTGCCTGGAAAACTCCATAGACAGAGGAACCTGGAGGGCTACAGTCCATGGGGTCTCCAAGAGTCGGCCACAGCCAGGCATGCAAACACCTAGAGTTACTGTGTGGCTTGAGATAATACATGCAAAGTGCATAACTTAATAAATACGGGGCCCTTATCATTGTCATTCTGATGGTGTCAGCAAGTTCTGTGAGTGCAGTGATGAAAATGCTAACTTCAAACGCTTTGAGGCAGGATGGCTCCCTGCCTGGATCTTCATCTGAGAAGTTGGTTTTCAGGGCTCCTCCTAATCAACCCTGTGGACTGTGGCCCGCCAGGCTCCTCTGTCCATGGGATTCTTCAGGCAAGAAAACTGGAGTGGGTTGCCATTCCCTTCTCCAGGGGATCTTCCCGACCCAGGGATCAAACCTTCCTCTTCTGCATTGCAGGCAGATTCTTAGCATCTGAGCCACCAGGGAAGCCCCTCGTGGGATCATGAAATTGGGCAGAAAAAGCTTGGCCACCCTGCGGGCTGAACACAGTAGAAGACCTTCCAGTTCCCCAGTCAACTGTGGGATCTGGGTGGCTTCCTAGCATGAGAACAAAAGAACACGGCACTTCTCATCTACACGGCTTCCGTTCCACGCGGGACGCGCCGACGGCAGGTTTGGATGTGCGGTGCTCTGATCCACGCGCAGCGGTTAAAGACAGAGAGCAGGCTGTAGGCGTGGCTGGGTCATGGGAGGACGGTCACCGCATCACTGGCCGACGCCAGGGGGGACAGCGAGCGTTCAGCCACGCCAGGTCTCACAGTGGCCCCAGACACCGCAAGGCGGCTGCTCAGTCCCCACTGACGCCAGGGGAGGGGGCGCCCTCGGACGCCGCGGCTACAGGTCGCTGCGCACCGCGCCGCAGGATCCTGGCTGTCTGCGCATCTGCATTCTCCGGACCCAGCTCGCCCGGGGAGTCCCTGATGTAGACGGCACTGGCGCAGGCAAAGCGCTGTGGAGTCGGGACCCCTGGGTGGAGTCTGGCTCTGCCACCCGACTTTGGGCAAGTTTCTAAAATTGCTCTGAAAGTCACCCGGAGTGCAAAACAGACCTAAGTGTCAGCTTCGGCAAATGACTCCTGTGAGGAGAAAAGTAGGTGCAGAAATAGTGTCAGATTTGACAGAACCTTGCCTGGAAGGTGGGAGGCATTCCATCGATGGCAGCTCTCACTGCAGGAACCCAAGGGCCGTGATGCGACCAGAGACGCCGCCTGCTTCTGAGCGCAGCAGCCGTAACCCAGGGCGTCCGGTGAGGCCCTTCCCTGCCTCCCACCTCAGCCGTATGTTCAGTCCTTCATCAAACACTAACTGAGCACCTACTAAGTGCTCCACACTGCATCGGGTGCAGGGCATCAAGACCGCCGCGGCCCTGGCCTCACATTGCCCACAGCCCAGCGGGAGAGGCCGCTGAAGTCCACCGCGGGGAGCGCTGACAGAGGAGCGGGCATCTCCCCGAGGACAGCTGGAGGGACGCGGGAGGAGGAGAGAGGCTCTGAGAGGTTAAGCCAAGGTCGCACAGCTGGCCGGGCCACCGCCAGCCCCCGGAGCAGCGGAGGCGTGTCTGCCTCCCGACGCCCACGGGGTCACGGGGCTCGCAGATGAACTTCATTTGTCTGCAAGGCAGGGGTTTGTTCAGCATCTCCCTGACCGGTCACGGAACAGTGGCCACTTGAAGACCAGGGCCACATCCCTTTCTTTATATTCCCGCAGGGCGTCCCTCGGGGTTTGGAACATTGTACTGAACCTGAATTAGTGAGTCAATGGCGCTCACAGCAGTCGACTGGCTTATTGAAAATCACTTGGTTTTTAGCAGCAGAACAGGGACAGAACCCAAGTCCTCTGACTGTGGCCCGAGGCTTCCCTCTCCAATGCTGACAGAAGGGATGAAAAATCAGCGACCCACAAGGGAATGGCCCCGCCTAGGCCTGGAGTCCCTCGTTTCCATCCACTACAGCTTGTCCAAAAACCAAGAGAAGCAGTGGTTTCCCTGGTGGTTCAGTGGTTAAAAAGCTGTGGGCTAATGCAGGGGACGTGAGTTCGATCCCTGGTCAAGGAAGATCCCACGTGCTGCGGAACAGCTAAGCCTGAGCACCACAGCTGCTGAAACCCACGCTCCCGAGGGCCCGTGCTCCACAGCAAGACGAGCCACCACGACAGCAACGGAGACAGCGCACTGCCAAAGATAAGGACATGCGTAAATAAATGAAGTTTAAATAAGTAAACAGAAAGAGAGGAGCCAATACCCAGGCTCTATAAAACTCAGCTCCTTTGCTTTCTCCTTAATTCTCTCCCCTGGCTCTCTTCCCCCCCACCGCCCTCCACCTCTCTGCCTCCTCTGGTTCTTTGCTTCCCTCTCCCCTCATTTCTCTTTCTCCTCTCTTCCCATCTACGCCTTCCTCTCCCCCCTCTCCCTCACGCCCCTCTTTCTGCCTCTATACATATGTATATATATTCGTATATATCAATGCATATGCACATATCAAAATATACACGTGTGTGTGTGCGCGCTGCCACTTCATTCGTGTCCTTTGAGACTTATATATATACGTATATATAAGCCCACATATACGTGTATGTATCCATATCCGTGTACGTATGGTGAGGCCCTAAGAAAGACTATAGGAGCTCCAGGGGAGGAGTATCAGGGGATTTAAAAATATACGAAGTGCGAAATTCAAAAGTGATTCCCTGGTCCCCACCCTAGTTTCCACGGAGCATGTTATGACTCCATCTCACCAGCAGAGGGCAGGCTAGGACGGCCAGAGCATCCAAGTCCCGCGGACAAGACTTTAACCCCGCCTTGATGGATTTGTCTTTTTTCCCCACAAAGGTGGAGAAAAAAGCACCAGAGCTAAAATGCTTTCTCAAATTATCCCACCTGTTTCTTAGAGAGTCGTCAATAGTACAGTTGCTTGTTAATAGGTAAAGGGCGGAAGTGTTTACGGGAATCAAGTTCCTTCCTCTGTGTCCTGATTCTGAAACCTCTTGCCTAAGGAGTGGCATGGTTAATTAGCTGGTCCCAAGGAAAGAAAGCTGTGATCATATCTTTAATTTTAGAAACTGGAACTGAAGGCACCCTGACAATCATCGTTGGACTGAAGACTAGAAAAGTTTGGCTGACATTGCACAGTAGATCAGGGGCTACGGTGGACACTTACCTAGCTGCTAAATGGTAGACAGTCTAGATTATATTATTTTTCTTTAAAGAGTGTGCAGTTTTATGCCAACAGGCAGTTAAGTTACTCCCGGATTGCCTTGACTCGGTTGAGACGTGGTTTTGCATTTTGTTAGAATCCGTCTAGGGTTTCCCTCACTCCAGAATTTGATCCTTATTCCAAAAACATGGCCTTTTGATGTCTCAACTGAATTCCCTGGGTTTTCATGACATCACGTCTCTCAGAAGGGTTGAAAGCCCCCATGTCCAAGCACTGTGCGCCCTCGGGAGTCGCTGCCCAGCTCTCAGCCCCTGGGTACTCTTCTCTGCCAGGCCTTCCTGAGTCACCCTGCACACGTTAGAAAAGCGATATTCAGGCAAAGACCGGAGCGTCTCTCTGCGTGTTTCTGAAACTCCTTTCTCCAGTGTCCTCCTCTCCAGGACCCTGCCCCCTCAATCCCAGTCACCTCAGGAGCCCAAATGCCGATATCTGTTTCCTCTACTTGGCAAGACTTCTGTTTCCTGTTTGGGCTTCCTCTGGCCAGCCAGACCCCTGTGGAGATTAAATGTGATAATGTGATAATTGTGCAAAGTATAGAGCAAAGAAATAGAGTAAATCCTACATGGTGTGTTATTTTTGTTCATTCTTTTGCAAATGTTTAAATGATGTTCAGAGAACAGAAAGTAATGTATAATGTTCCTGGGCCATGTGTAAAAAAAAACAGGAAATATCTTCCAAATATAAGTATCATTTTTCTGAGTCGTTTAAGGTTCTGGAAAATCAAGTGGTCCTGCAGGAACAATGGAGAGTCTGATGTCCATCCCACACTTAGCAGGCTCCTGACTCGAACATTCTCTCACTTGTTATTGATAAACATGTCTGTACTTTATTCCCACTGTTCTACTCTCATCTAAGACTGTTCGGCTCCTCTGAGCGCTGAGACCAGTGTTATTTATGTTTGTCCCTCTTATGGACAGTGGCAGAGCACATAGTAGTTTCATTCAAATAGTCTTAAAATTTTTTAATCAATAAAATTTTTCACACAAAAAAATATAAACTGGCATTATGCACATACCATGCCAAAGCAATATGCTGTAAAAGTGGCAATACAATTATCCCTTTACTGGCTCCACTTAATACTGAACACAAACTAAGCAGTAGGAAGGCCTGGGATAATTGCAGTCTGGTTTTCAACCCTAGCTTCCAGCTGTTTTCTAAATAAATGACCTTGAGTATTTATTCTTAATATTGAGAATATTAATATTTATAGAATTTTTCATTTCTTAATAATTTGAAGTCAAGGCTATGGTTTTTCCAGTAGTCATGTATGGATGTGAGAGTTGGACTATAAAGAAAGCTGAGCACTGAAGAATTGATGCTTTTGAACTGTGGTGTTGGAGAAGACTCTTGAGAGTCCCTTGGACTGCAAGGAGATCCAACCAGTCCATCCTAAAGATGATCAGTCCTGGGTGTTTATTGGAGGGACTGATGTTGATGCTGAAACTCCAATACTTTGGCCACCTGATGAGGAGAGCTGCCTCATTTCAGAAAAGACCCTGATTCTGGGAAAGATTGAGGGCAGGAGGAGAAGGGGACGACAGAGGATGAGATGGTTGGATGGCATCACCGACTCTATGGATATGGGTTTTCCAGTTGGTGATGGACAAGGAGACCTGGCGTGTTGCAGTTCATAGGGTCACAAAGAGTCAGACATGACTGTGAGACTGAACTGAACTGAATAATTTAAAGATATTAATCATCATTATTAATCAATATAACACTATTCTGAACTTCAGTTTCTTCTCTGTAAGAAAGGAATAATGACTACTACCTCCTAGTGTCTTTTGCAAAGATGATAAAGAAATAACACATTTAAAGTCTCTACCACAGATTCTTCATGGTACATTGTGGAAATTCAATTCAGGTGATTCCATTGATTCAATCAACCATTAGTTAACTCTGGATTTTTATGTTCCCCAGTTAGTCTGGCTGACATTACACAGCAGATCAGGGCTAACGTGGACATTCACCTATGATGTTGTCTATCCAATCTCCTTTGGAGAATAGTTTTTCCCCAATTCCCCAATTGCTTCTTTCATTCATGTGAGTTTCCTGTGTTATTCAAGGACCCATGAAAAGTAAGTTCTGAGATGAGATTAGAAGGGCAAGGCCTTGATTAGGGAAAAATGCCTATGAGGGAAAACATGGAGGGAGACAGAGGGTGCTGGAAGACCTTCTTGTCAGACCTTCAGTGCAGGTCCAAACATTGTGAAGAGGAGAATGGGGTGAGGGGGCAGGGGGAGAAGCTGGGTGGGATAGTCTTGGACTGCAGTGTTCAGCAAGTCTGATGGAGAATACTTGCACCAAAGTAACCCATCAGAGGGGTCTTATGTCTCCCAGAAACAGCCCATCACAGAATCCTGTCGTGTCCAGTCGCCACACAGTTTATGCAGGGTTGCCCAATTCATATGGGTCACCCAGTTAAACCTGAGTTTCAGATAAACAATGAATTATTTGTGCATGCTCAGTCACTCAGTCACGTCTGACTCTTTTGCGACCTCATGGCCTGCAGCCCACCAGGCTCTTCTTCCCACAGAAGAAGAGGCAAGAAAGGAGTGGGTTTCATTTTCTCTACCAGGGCATCTTCCCAACCCAGGGATCAAACCTGTGTCTCCCGCATTGACAGATGGATTCTTTACCACTGAGCCACCTGGGAAGCCCAATTTTTAGTATGTCACAAATATTACATGGGTATCCCGTACTTTTGTCTGCTAAATCTGGCTCCCCTAAGCTCATAAGGACCTGGGCTCAGTGAGAACACGGTGACGGATCTCAGCGTGCAGCCGCTGAGACCATGGGTCAATCACACTCCCACAAGGGATCTTTGAGGCACATGTTCATGGCTGCCGCAACACTCTAGGACCCTTCCAGCAGATTCTTTTTCTCCAACACTAGTTTGAGTTGTGCTTTTATTGTCTGCAACCCAGAAAGTCCTGACTGATTGATGCAGTTATCAACTCATGTACAACAAACTACCCCCAACTCTGTGGTATGGTACAGAAACCATTTTATTGTGCTGGTGAATTCCATGGGTGGTGAATTGGGATAGATTTTAGGGGTATAGCTTATCCCTGCTCCATCAGGTCTGAGGCCTCATCTGGGATGCAGATAGCAAAGGATGCGCATGTGGATGAAGGGCTGAGTCGCCCTGAGGCTTCTCTACTCGTGGGTTTGGTGCCCAGGATGGGGTGTCCTGAAGTCTGGGCTCAGCTGGAGCTGTAAGCCTTCACATGTCTTCCCACGTGGCTTGAGTTCTTACAACATGGCTGCCTCGGGGCTGCTGGGGTTTTTAGCTGGTGCTTTGGGTTCCGAGAACAATTGTTTAGGTAAATAAGGCAGAAGCTGCATGATTTTTTGTACCTTAGCCTCAGAATTCACACAGCCTCAGCTGCTGCTGTATTCTACCTGTCAATGTGAGAGAATTTACAGTCGTGTTTTTCACCGGCCATACTCACGAGCTGAGAACGTCATTTTTTTTTTTTTTTTTTACTTTTAAAATTTTTATTTTAACTTTAGTTTACTTTACATTACTGTATTGGTTTTGCCAAACATTGACATGAATTCACCACGAGTGTACAAGCGTTCCCAAACATGAATCCCCTCCCACCTCCCACCCCATGCCATCCCTCTGGGTCCTCTCCTTGCACCAGTCCCAAGCATCCTGCATTCTGCATCTGACATCAACTGGCGATCCGTTTCTTGCTTGATAGTATACATGTTTCCCACCTTCAGACCTTCCTCTGTAAGGAACTTTGGCTTATTCACCAAGTAAAATCTCAAATATTATTGAGTCAGTGGCATAACATTCTTTTCCGAATATCCATTCAGATCTTCCTTGAGAGCCCAGCAAGACTCTTCCTGCATTCTTCCTTGACTAAATCTTTGTTTAAAAATGTAAGCAACTGCATAACACAGTGGGGACATCAAAACAAGAGTATTTCCTCTGTAGACAGAGACCTCCAGCTCCATCAATTATTCTCTGTCATTTGCTGTAAAGCTGTGGATAGAGGCTGCAACAGCTGTGAGGATGTGCAGCAGGAGAATAAGAACAGCTCTTCTCATCTTCAAAGGTCTTGGGCAGATCACCTCTCATTCTCATGATCAAGTTTCTAAAGATTTTTGACAGCCCAGATATCAGTAATAGAGAGTTGATGGAGAAGCATTTCTTCACTGGATGATGTGTGCACCGCTTCATAACTAAAAATGAAATGAAACCCTATGGGCTCCTTTAGAAAGCAGACATGGTTTTAAATTCCTTTTTTTCCACTTCTCTCTTGGGCAAGACACTCGACTTCGCAGTCTCTGTTTCATCCCTGAGCAGCTGCATTGCAGGTCGTAACTGAGTTCGTATGAGGGTTTTGATAGTACCTGTGAAATAAAGCATCCAGAACACTGCATGGTGGCTACTGGAGTATTAAGATGAACTGTGGATTAAAGCATCATCAAATGCTTGCCACGCACTGAACATCACATTAGAAATTTCAGGGGACACAGGGGTGATCAAACCTCAGTTCCTGTGACCAGCTACCATAGCTGGTTAAGGGGATGCCCAATCTGGGCAGGGGGAACCAGACAATCGGACACCGAGTCCCAGGTAAGGAGCTTTGTGTCAGCAGCTTCCTCTGGCTAGCCAGCACGTGCTCGGTGTACATCTGTTACAGTGGGGGTCATAGTAACAACCACCCCCTTCCTACCTCTCAGGGTTATTTTGATTACTTAAGAGGGTAGGTATTAAAGTGCTTTGTACATGTTAAAATGTCAGAGATTGGTGTTGCCTCGCAAGCAGTGTGTCGCCCACGGACCATCAGAACTGGCATCACCTGGGAGCTTCTTAGAAAAGTGGGCTCTCGGGCCTCATCCCAACCCTACTTAATTAGCATTGACAGTTTAACAAGACCCCCAGATGACTCCTCTGCGTGTTAGTGTGTGAAAGGCAGTGGTCTGTAAGAGTACACATTCTGATGAAACAAAAACAAGGCAGCTTAAAGGCAAGGCAACCCGTGGGCAACATGAAAGGATCTAGTAATAATTAAAAGCCCAGTTTTCAAGGGTATCAATTAGAAGAAAACCGACAGGGCTAGTTAACGGAAGAATTCCCAGAGGGCATGTGGTTTTGAACAAGTGCTTCAGTCTTATCACCCAAGAGCCTCAGTGGGAAGGAGTGGTCTAATCTCTCTGCCCTGCCTGCATAGTTGAGCCTTGGCCAAACAATCGCTTTTCCCACCTCAATGATCAAGGCACCTCGTGGTTCTCTGGGCTCACTGTGCCCACTGCAGCCAAGCCAAGATGGTCCCCTGTGGGTCGGTTCAAGACAGCGTGCAGTATAGGTATCTAGCTCTCCCGGTACTTCATTCACTCCCCGATCGTAACCTTATCCATTTTCCTCTGCTCTCAGGGTCCAAGTGTCTCCTCCACAGCACTGTGTGCTCTGTCTTCTCCCTGATTCCCAGCTCTCAGCACAGTGCTGCAGGAAGCCTTAGCCAGGGGCTAAGGAAGGAGAAGGTCCTCATTCCGGGATGTGCCCCTTTCCCTCCTTACACAGCTTCAGTGCTTCTGATTCCCTTCCACATACTCATCTCAAGAAGTTCTGATTCTTTACCTGTGCTAAGGCTCTGGATTCATTTTAAACGCAGGTACTTTATGGACATACTTCTACTGAGGTTTCTGTATCCTTCAGTTCAGTTCAGTCCAGTCCAGTCGCTCAGTCGTGTCTGACTCTTTGCGACCACATGGACTGCAGCACACCAGGCCTCCCTGTCCATTACCAACTCCAGGAGTTTACTCAAACTTATGTCCATTGAGTCGGTGATGCCATCCAGCTGTCTCATCCTCTGTCGTCCCCTTCTCCTTCCGCCTTCGATCTTTCCTAGCATCAGCGTCTTTCCAAATGAGTCAGCTCTTCGCATGAGGTGACCAAAGTACTGGAGTTTCAGCTTCAGCATCAGTCCTTCCAATGAATATTCAGGACTGATCTCCTTTAGGATGGACTGGTTGGATCTCCTTGTCGTCCGAGGGACTCTCAAGAGTCTTCTCCAACACCACAGTTCAAACGCATCAATTCTTCGGCGCTCAGCTTTCTTCACAGTCCAACTGTCACATCCATACATGAGTACTGTATCCTTAATCATGTTGTTTTCAGGGTTTAGTAAAGAAAAAATACTCTGTATTTCAACAAGAGTCTAAATATGCAGTTTTTGATGATAAAATTGCTAGAAAATTGGAGTGCAAAGAGGGAAGGTAATGTTACTTACATGAGGAACTGCAAAACAAAGACCCTGCAAACACCTTTAATGACTGATGCTGAGCAGCTTTTCATGTGCTTGCTATTTGCATATCTTAGGACAAATGTTTACTCAAATCCTTTGCCCATTTTTAAAGTATGTCATTTGCCTTTATATTGTTGAGTTCGAAGAGTTCTTCACATATTCTGGATTTAGGGTATGGATTTATATTTCATATATGATTTACAAATCTTTTCTTCCATTCTGTTGCTTGTCTTTTTACTTTCTTGATGCTGTCCTTTGAAGCGCAAAAGTTTTAAATCTTGATGAAGTCCATTTTATCTGTTTATTTTTTCTGCATGTGTTTTGGTGTCGTATCTAAAACAACATTGCCTGATCTAAGAGCGTACAGATTTAAGCCTCTGTTTTCTTCTAAGACCTTTATAGTATACAACTCTTACATTTAGATCTTTGGTCCATTTTGAATTAGTTTTTGTATATGATGTGAGATAGGGAAAAAATGTTCAATTTCATTATTTTCTTGTGGATATCTAGTTGTCCCAGCACCATTCATGGAAAAGTCTATTTTCCTTCCATTAAATTATCTTGGCATCATTGTCAAAAATCAGTTTACCATAAAGGTTTATCTCTGGACTCTCAGTTCTATTCCACTGATCTATGTCTGTCTTTGTGTCAATACCATACTGTCCTGATTACTGTAGCCTTGTCCTGTTTTGAAATTGGGAAGTATGCTTTCTCTAAATTATTTTTTTAAAAAAAGAAAAAAAGTTGGTTTGTCTTACAATACTGTATGAGTTTTTAACAAACTTAAGTGCTTCTCCCGTGCTTACACTGTACTGTATCTCTATCTCCAGTAAAGCAAATACTTTATAATATTGTGCTCAGTATGATGTTTGTATTCTGATTAGAAGACCATTTCTTGAAGACAGGGCACATATTTAATTTAGCTCTGTATTTCCAATGCTAGAAGAAAATTTGGCCCAAACCAGGCCAGACTGATTTGGCCCAAATCGGTGATCAAATTTCCATTGTTCAGTACCCTACCATCTACTATATAACAGCATTAAATTTCTTTTGCCATCGGTGACTCAAGAATGTTACTGACATAACTACTTCATCTCAAGTACTTGACAGACAGAAAAAAAATGCACAGAGGCCTGAAACCTATTCTGGCACCGTCACAGAATACTGTTACAAACCCCCTGAAACCCTCTGAGTCTGCTTCTGACTCTTATTCTACACATCAGGGGTGAAATCTGCTATTCACTTCCTGTGATCGTTCATTTTATGTGTCAACTTGGCTGGGCCATCGTCCCCAGATAATTGGTCTTCATCCTCTGGACTCTTTTTTTGTATGTGAGTGTTTTTTGTATGTGACTAATATTTAAATCTGGACTTTGAGTAAAGCAGCTTGTCCTCCATAATGTGAATGGGCCTAATCCTATCAGCTGAAGGCCTTAGTAGAATAACACAGACCCCTCCTGAACAAGGAGTGCAGCAGAAGACAGCCTTCGGACTTGGGCCAAGACACTGACTCTTACCCGCGTCTCAGTCTGCTGGCCTACCGTGCACAGTTTGGAATTATCAGCCTCCGTGATCATATGAGACAAAATTCCTCAAAATAAATTTCTCTCTTTATATGTATACATACACATACAATAAGAGATACATATCTCTTATTGGGTCTGTTTCCTTGGAGAACCCTGACTAATACATAAGAATGTTTTCCACCATTATGGAAAACAGAATGGAAGTTCCTTAAGAAACTAAAAATAGAACTACTGTATGATCCAGCAATCCTACTTCTGGGCATAAAGCAGAAAAGACAAAAACTGTAATTCAACAAGATACCTGCATGCGGATGTTTGCAGCAGCACTATTTGCAAAGGCCAGGATGTGAAGCAACCTGTCCATCAACAGATGAATGGCTAGAGAAGATGTGGCATGCAGACACCATGGAGTACTACTCAGCCACAAAGAAGAATGAAACATTGCCAGTTGCAACAACACGGAAGAACCTAGAGAATATCGTCACGTAAAGTCAGGCAGAAAGAGGAAGTGAAAGCCGCTCAGTCGTGTTCAACTGTTTGTCACCCCATAGACTACACAGTCTGTGGAATTCTGCTGGCCAGAGTACTGGAGTGGGGAGCCTTTGCCTTCTCCAGGGGATCTTCCCAACCCAGGGATCGAACCCAGGTCTCCCGCATTGCAGGTGGTGTCTTTATCAGCTGAACCACCAGGGAGGCCCAAGAATACTGCGGTGGGTAGCCTATCCCTTCTCCACAGGATCTTAGGCAGACAGAGAAAGACAAATATAAGATATCACATACATGTGAAATTTAAAAAAAATAACACAAATGAATTTATTTACAAAACAAGCAGACTCATGGACATAGAAAACAAGCTTATGGTTACCAAAGTTGGGGGAGGTATAAATTAGGAATTTGGGACTAACACATATACACTACTATATACAAAATAAGCAACAAGGACCTACTGTATAGCACAGGGAACTCGTCTCAATATTTTCTAATAACCTATATGGGAAAAGAACCTAAAAAGAATTTTATGTATATTCACTGTGCTGTACATCTCAAACTAACACAGCATTATAAATCGACTATGATTCAATTTTAAAAAGAATCTTTTTCATTGGCATATACTTTAGCTCTGTCTTGCTGCTAAGAGGTAGATTGGGGAAGTTTCAGAAAATGAGCCCATTGACTCCTCTACAAGAAGAGCAATGTATTCTTTTTGGCAGGATGACAGGTATGGGATATCTGGTGGATGATACTGGCGATGGTAGCTGCCCACGTTTATTGAGTGCTTACTCTCTGACAGCATTGTGCTAAGCGTTTGTATCATCAGTCTGTGTAATGGATGCGGTTGAGGGTGTCATGTCACAGTGACAACTTTCCAAACACAGCCCTCGGCTGCAAAGAGTCCTGTGCCCTTCGGAGAGGGGATAAACTTCTTCCAATAAAGGGTCAATGCAGGAGACCCCGTTCCCTCCCTATATTTCAAGACAACTCTGCAGGGCCTCCCAGCTTCAGAGCGTCCTGTAAGAGTGACTGAAGCCTGTAAGATGGTACTGCAGCCCAGCTTCTCCATCTGTCCAGACCTGCTTGTGTCTCGCTTCTCCACAAGTGTCAGTCCCCAGCTTCCTGCCTGCTCATCCTCATCTCAGAACCTCTTCTCAAAGAACCTGATCTGCAACAGTCCTCTTGTAAGGATTAAACGGAAGAGTCCACAAAAAGAGCTTTGACCAAGCCCCCCCTGACAGAGAGTAGGCATTCAAACAATGAAATTACTAATTGTTATTAGAGTATAGTTGGCCTACAATGTTGTGTTAATTTCTCCTGTACAGCAAAACGAACTAACATTGCAGACCAGCTATACTCCAATAACAATTAATAATCCAAAAAAGATTATTTCAAAAAATTAATCCATATATATGTATATGTATATATCCCCTCTTTTTTTGGAGTTCCTTCCCATTTAGATGACCACAGAGCACTGAGTAGAGTCCCCTGTGCTATAGACTAGGTTTTCACTAGTTATTTATTTTATACATAGTTTCAATAGTATATATGTGTCGATTTCAATCTCCCAATTCATCCCACCACCTTTCCTCCTTGGTATCCATATGTTTGATCTCTACATCTGTGTCTGTATTTCTGCTTTGGAATTAAGATCATGACCAACCTAGATAGCATATTCAAAAGCAGAGACATTACTTTGCCAACAAAGGTCCATCTAGTCAAGCCTATGGTTTTTCCAGTGGTCATGTATGGATGTGAGAGTTGGACTGTGAAGAAAGCTGAGCACCAAAGAATTGATGCGTTTGAACTGTGGTGTTGGAGAAGACTCTTGAGAGTCCCTTGGACTGCAAGGAGATCCAACCAGTCCATTCTGAAGGAGATCAGTCCTGGGTGTTCTTTGGAAGGAATGATGCTAAAGCTGAAACTCCAGTACTTTGGCCACCTCATGCGAAGAGTTGACTCATTGGAAAAGACTCTGATGATGGGAGGAATTGGGGGCAGGAGGAGAAGGGGACGACAGAGGATGAGATGGCTGGATGGCAACACTGACTCGCGATGGACATGAGTTTGAGTGATCTCTGGGAGTTGGTGATTGACAGGGAGGCCTGGCGTGCTGCAATTTATGGGGTCGCAAAGAGTCGGACACGACTGAGCGACTGAACTGAAGTGAACTGATACCATTTTTCTAGATTCCACTGCTGCTGCTGCTAAGTCGCTTCAGTCATGTCTGACTCTGTGCGACCCCATAGACGGTAGCCCACCAGGCTCCCCCGTCCCTGGGATTCTCCAGGCAAGAACACTGGAGTGGGTTGTCATTTCCTTCTCCAATGCATGAAAGTGAAAAGTGAAAGTGGAGTCGCTCAGTTGTGTCCGAGTCTTCACTACCCCATGGACTGCAACCTACCAGGCTCCTCCATCCATGGGATTTTCCAGGCAAGAGTACTGGAGTGGGGTGCCATCGCCTTCTCCACTAGATTCCACATATATGCACAAATTAGTTTTTCTCTTTCTGACTTATTTCACTCTGTATGACAGCCTCTAGATCCATCCATATCTCTACAAATGACCCAGCTTCATTTCCTTATATCGCTGAGTAATAGTCCATTGTGTATATGCCACATCTTCTTTATCCATTCCTTTAAAACAATGGGACTATTATTAACCACCCCCCAAATGTAGGTACTGTCCCTACCCTGCACTTTACAGATGAAGACACTGAACTTCAGAGAGGTTCAATTACTCAACCAAGATTACTCTGTATTAAAATTAAAGATGCATTTCGAATCCAGGGATGACTGTCTTCAAAACTCTGCTCATTCAAGCTTCCTTATTTTTCCCATTTCCCCACAAGTCAATGAAGTCTCAGAGTGACTAAGCCAGTGAGAGGTAGGTCACACAACAACCCTGCCTGCCTCAGAAACAAGTCTGGCCCCTGAGTGACTAAGGCTCATTTCTCTTAACAAATCTTTACACAGTATCCTTTTAAAAATAGGATACTTGGTCTTTCACTCAACTTATGTTCATCAAATCGAGTTGCTTTCAGTAGTTACAAACTTTTATGACTTTTTTCTGGTTATTACTGACAATATGCTTTTCCTTCAGTGCCTTGGTAGTTAAGCTCACATGTTACTATCTATCTGGCCTCTTAGTAGAATGCAATCGTTTGCACAATCTGTTCCTTGTACAGTGTTTATTTCCTGGACCAGCTTTGGATTAATTATAATGCCTGTGTTTATGTTCTTATGGGTACTGTTCTAAAATCATTTTTAAGTCAGTTATTAAAAACCATAGAGGACATAAAAATGGTTGTTCTTGTATTTTTTATGAAAAATCTCCTCGTTTAAAATTCCAAAGTTCTAACTCAAGGACAGAAATTAATTTTGTGGATTGAAGTTGGGGATAATTTATGGGTTCTAGCAAAGATAAATAAAACATTATTATTTTTCCTAAAAAAAAAAATCTGTGCTTATCTTTATTAGGCTATCCTGCCCTTTTGGGGGCTTCCCAGGTGGTGCTAGTGGTAAAGAACTCACCTGCGTATGCAGGAGACATAAGAGATGGGGGTTCAATCCCTGGGTTGGGAAGATCCCCTGGAGGAGGGCAAGTCAACCCGCTCTAGTGTTCTTGCCTGAAGTATCCCATGGACAGAGGAGCCTGGAAGACTATAGTCCTTGGGGTTACAAAGGGCCTGACATGACTAAAATGACTTAGTACTGCCTTCTTTCAGTCATTCTAGAGACTATAACCAAATGCAAGATCTGGAGGAAGGCACACGGCAGGTGGAGACTGCATTGTGCAAGCAAAGTACAAAACAAGCCTGCATTGGAGGCGAACTGCAAGTAAGCGGCAAACTGGAAACCACCAGCAAAGATGGGAAACAAAGCAGAGTGGACGAAAAACAGGAAAAGCAGAAAATCCGAAACATGAAAGTCCGGCCCGAACATCTGGGGCTGTTCCAGGAGGGTTTTGCTGTGTCTGGAGCCAAATATGAGGGAACAGGTAAGAATGTTCAAGACATCTTCCCTGCAAAGGACTTGGAACACAACTTTATAGAAGCACCTAAAAAAGGTCAAAGATCCTAGACATTCACTGTAAAAAAAAAAAAAAAAATCCTGAACCAGAAATCAAATTTAATTCTCCACATGATATTTACTGGATACTCCGCTTCATGGCCTCTGTCTTTGAGGAGCTCGCAGTCCACCTTTCTAGGAGTGGAGATGGCAGTGGAAAGGATGTTTTCAGTGTAACAACTAACTGTACACAAAAGACTAGAAAAGACTGAAGCCACTAGAAAGACTGAGGCTGCTATAGAAAGTGTGGTTGATCCTGCCCAGGAAAATCCTGGAAGGCTCCACAGAGGAGATGACATTTGAACAGGACCTTGAAGAATAATAGGAGCCAAGGAGAATTTTGAGAGACTAGACTATCTTCTAAGGGGGAAAAAAAGACACATGCTTTTACTTGCTTTTCTCCAGCGTATGGAGGGCACTCTGCGAGCAATAATCCCTGCGTCGCCTTGCAGTGGACCGGGGCACTTGGTGTTTTCCATATTTCAACACCTGCAGGACTCTCTATAGATTCAAGCACTTCACCCTTTGAAAAGCTTGTCACGGGGTAAAAGAAATGGTCCTTTGAGTTCACATGTCATAAAACCCCGAGAAGCAGCGTGCGTGTGGGGAAGGCAGCTTAGGTTCAGTGGAGCTACACGGAGGAAACAGATGTTTTGCTGTTTCAGGCAGTCTGTGGGCCAGTCCTGAGAGGTTGCTGAGAGATGGCTCCCTTGCTTCTGAACCACGTTCTTTTCCCCCTGAGATGTAGAGCAGAGTCCCATCTCTGAGCACTGTTGGTGTTTATGCCTAGATCACAGGAATTCTACCCTCAGGCTCCGACACTGGCCATTTGAAGCCAGACCTAGATGGCAGCTTCATGCTGATGCCACGGTACCCACCAGGAGCTCTGTACCCAGAGGATCCAGCTGCATTGCTTCAGAAGGAAGTTATATCTTTCCCCATGCTGCGAACAGATGGCAGCTTTGCACTTGGGAAACATTTGTCGCCAGGATGAAGTCATGTCTCTTAGCAGTTATGGTCTCATTATTTTTAATGAATGTTGATGCCATGCTCCCATGTATCTTAGAAAGACCTTGTAACTTGTGGTGGGGATCGCACCTGGTCCTGATCCCTGGGAAGGAACATTTTAAGGAATTCAGAGGAAATGGAAATGATGCTTTCAGCCCATCTCTGTTAATAACCAGCTATGGTTAAGTGGCCTTTGACAAGTCCTTCAGTTACTCAGACTAGCTCAGTGTGGGGAGTGGGCACCACGGGAGGGGTGAATGTCAGTTCTCAGGCACTGTGAGCGCCTCCCTTACTGTTGAAACTGGGGTGCTTGGACACCCAGGGATCGGGGTGTTTCGGGGGCCTATTCCACTTGGAACTTGGGGAACCAACTGAAGAGCCAGGCAGCTTCACCTGTTACTCTGAGACTTATCTATCAGTCACATTAAACCCTGGACACAACCCTCTGGTGACAGAAATCTCCCTCCCTCTTTGACTCTCTCTGACATGCCAGGGTTCTGCCCCTTAGAATCATCTGAAGAGATTTTTTTTTTTTAATACCAATGTCAAGGACCCCGCCCCAGATACTCAGATTCAGGTCTCAGGTGGGGCCTGAGAAATGCTCTCTTATTTTAAAAACTCCCTGGATGAATCCCATGGGCAGCTAATGTTGAAAAGCCTTGCCCTGGAATCTCATACTTTTGTATAAAGGATACTTTTATCCAGTTTTATGCCAGATATCAAGTTTTATCCAGTTTTATGCCAGAACAAAAATTTGTACAGCAGTTGTTGAGAACACCAGCAACAAAAAAATATTGATAATTGCTTAAAGCTACTTAGCTAGCAATTTACAGTTTACTATCCTTAAAATGGCCTCAGGCTCAGGGAGGTAAAATAGCCCACCGGGAATAAGCAGGTCTCTGCTGCGGAGCTCCGTCTAAAACACCCAGGTTTTCTAATTATTTGAGCTCAACCCCTCTCACTATTTCACCCTGGCTCCTAAATTACCGAGCCTGTTTTCAGTTATCAGACTATTTGAGGCCCGTGAGACATTTACAGCTGGCCCTCCACCACCAGACTGAATTGAAACGTTGAGGTAATTATCTGAGTAATTCAGGCAATGCCGTTTATTTTTCCTGAATTACCTGGATAATTACCTCAAGCCTAATAAGATGGAAAGAAGCCAGAGCCACATTCTGATGGTTTTATTGCCCCCTCAACAATGCATTCTTATTTTAAAGGTCCTGATTTGAAGAAATAAGCTGTGGAAACGTGGGTCCTCCTCATTCGCCACAGGATACCCCATCAATCATCTGGGGAAGATGGCGGTTGGCTCAGGAACACAGTCGTCCTGTTCTCCAAGCCTCTGGGAGTCGCCTCAGCTAATGAGGTGACAGAGAGGAAGGCTTCTGGGGGCTGGTGTTTCTGCTTTTCGACTTGAGCTTCGCCACATTTCTCTCTGAAACAGTATCACCCAGCACTCTGCACCAGCTCCTTGTTTTCTGGGGCCGGGCCTGGGCTGAACGACTAAGTGGAGCTCGTCATCCCTGCGGCGAGGCCTCACCTTTCACTTCAAGGCTCGTGGCCAGACCCCGGAGGGCTCCTCCCAGCTAAAGGGACAGGAACCCCCTGCTTCGGCCACTGCCACTATCGACCCTGTTAAGACGACCAAATGTGTCACAGGAAGAGGTGACCACCCCACTTCCTCAGGAGGATTCCCCTGGTGCTTGGTCGTCTCTCTGGAACCTCGCTTCATCAGTCACTCCCTCCCCTTCATCTCTCTTCAAGCTTTGTTCTCCATTGGTTCCTTCCGTTCTGCCCATGGAGGCACTAAGACTCCTCCACCTTGTAACCAGCAAGCAAGGAAGCCAATAGATTGGGAAGAAGCAAGCCATAGCCAGAGGCCAGCAGAGTGACCGTACCGGGCGATGGGAAGAAGAAAACGCGAGCCGGAAGGGTGGAGTCAGGTCAGAGCAGACCGACGCGAAGACACGGAAGCCAGGGGAGATGCGAGTTTCCAAAGAAACATGACTTGGTGGAGAAGTAAGTGTGGGTCTGGAATCGAATCCTGACTCCTTCACTTTCTGGCTGCGTGATAATCTTTAAAACAGTGGTGTTATTAGAGCTCATCCCGAAGGTGTCATGAGAGTGAAGCAATTCATTGCACAGAAAATTACCCAGAGAGATTTTATGCTAATTATTACTGTTATTATTGCAAATGGGAAGGGCTGACCAACAAGGTTAAATGCTTCTCTGAAATCAGACTGGAAGAAGTAGTCGGGGTTTTCTAGTCTTATCATTTAAACTTTTTAGTATAAACTCCTTCCCATGATACAAAAAACATTTTATAAATGGTCAAGAATATTCATTCATAGATATGTATATTATATATATGCATGCTTGGTCAGTCAACCATGTTCAACTCTTTGCAACGTCATGGACAGGCTCCTCTGTCCATGAGATTTTCCAGGCAAGAATACTGGAGTGGGTAGCCATTCCCTTCTCCAGGGGATCTTCCCGAACCAGGGATCAAACCCAGGTCTTCTGCTTTGCAGGCAGATTCATCACCGTCTGAGCCATGATGCTTTCATCTGGATGAGATAAAATGGCTCACCAACACCATATCCACATTCCGGAAGAGGGCAAATGGAAAAATTATACCCGTTCTCTTTAAGGATATAACCTGGAAGTTGCACTCACCACTTCAAATCATGCTCTGTTGGCCAGATCTTACCTATGTGCCCATTCCTTGCTGCAAGGGAGGCTGGCCAATGCAGGCTTTATTCCATGTGGCCAGGATCAAGGTTTTAAGGGCTAGTAAATAAGAAAGGGTGGCAGGGGAGGACAATGAAGGGCTCCCCTGGTGGTTCAGTGGTGAAAGAACCCATCTGCAATGTGCAGACCTGGGCTCAGCCTGGGTCAGGAAGACCCCCTGGAGAAGGAAATGGCAACCCACTCCAGTATTCTTTGGAAAATCCCAGGGACAGAGGAGCCTGGTGGGCTACAAAGAGTCAGACATGACCGCAACTAAACAACGACAACAAATAACAGTGAAATGAAGAGAGAACACCTAGATTACTCTTTTGAGAAGTTTCCCAATGAAGAGAAGGAGAAGTAGCCTAGGAACAGGAAAGTCAGCTGAAAGAAGGAAAAGCTAACTTTCACTGGTCGTTTTGAACTTGAAAGCTCACAGTACGTGTAACCTTGCCTAATCCCAGGACTAATAATCTCATTCTCCCCATTAACTCCCATATCGCTTGACATATTCCCCTCTGTGTCTCATCTCTCTTATAGGCTCTAAGCATCTCATTTATCTTTCTAACCCTTACCGCTTCTAGTATGATGCCTTGCCCAAAGCTGACATCTTTCTCATGAATCACCTTCCTCCCTATTGGTCTCGCTTTCAGTTCAGTTCAGTTCAGCCGCTCAGTCATGTCCGACTCTTTGCGACCCCATGAATTGCAGCACCCCAGGCCCCCCTGTCCATCACCAACTCCCGGAGTTCACTCAGACTCACGTCCATCGAGTCGGTGTTGCCATCCAGCCATCTCATCCTCTGTCATCCCCTTCTCCTCCTGCCCCTAATCCCTCCCAGCATCAGAGTCTTTTCCAGAGTCAACTCTTCGCATGAGGTGGCCAAAGTACTGGAGTTTCAGCTTTAGCAAAGAAATCCCACGGCTGATCTCCTTCAGAATGGACTGGTTGGATCTCCTTGCAGTTCAAGGAACTCTCAAGAGTCTTCTCCAACACCACAGTTCAAAAGCATCAATTCTTTGGTGCTCAGCTTTCTTCACAGTCCAACTCTCACATCCATACATGACCACAGGAAAAACCATAGCCTTGACTAGATAGACGTTTGTTGGCAAAGTAATGTCTCTGCTTTTGAATATGCTATCTAGGTTGGTCATAACTTTTCTCCCAAGGAGTAAGCATCTTTTAATTTCATGGCTGCAGTGACCATCTGCAGTGATTTTGGAGCCCCCCCAAAATAAAGTCTGACACTGTTTCCACTATTTCGCCATGTATCTCGCTTTAGTCTGAAGCAAAAGAGAGTCTAGTGTTTCCCTTCCCCTTTCAACAGCATAGAGAGTTAACAGTGCTCTTTGAACAATACTCTTTCCATCTTGTGCTCAGAATGAATGCAGAAAATGATTGGTCACAGACCCCAGGGATGGGAGCACCATTGCTCAGAAGCGACAAGTTGCTAACATGCAGAAAGAATGGGTGATGGTTCTTGCTTCTCATGATGCATGTTTGTTAATAATTTTGTCAGGCAGGTTATAGAATTGATAAATCTGTACAAGATCATAAAACTGGTTATAACTCTTTTTTTAAAAAAAAGCAAGACTTCAGATCCTGAGTTTGAAAATCATGGCTTTAAATCAGATTTTGTTTTGATATACAGGAACACACAAGATTTAATTAAAGAGTTAAATATCTCTTCTACCCAAGACAGTCTAGCATATTGGAAAATATTTTGAATACTATGAACAAAGGTACAAATCTTGGTCCTAATGTTATGATCTTGGGAAAGTCACTTAATTTGTCTGGGCATCTACTTTCTCATCCTTCAATGGGGTTAAAAAACTTATCTTGCATGGTTATTGTGACATATAAGGCTATTGTGTGAAAGCGTTAGTTGCTCACTCATGTCCGATGCTTTGCAACCCCACGAACTTTAGCCTGCCTGGCTTCTCTGTCCACTGAATTCTCCAATCCCATCGTTAGAAAAGACACTAATGCTGGGAAAAGCCAACTCATTGGAAGAGACCCTGATGCTGGGAAAGACTGAGGACAGGAAGAGAAGGGGTGACAGAAGATGAGATGGCATTGCCAACTCAGTGACATGAGTTTGAGCAAACTCTGGGAAGTGGTGAAGGTCAGGGAAGTCTGGCATGCTCTAATCCATGGGGGCACGAAGAGTCAGATACAGTTTAGCGAATAAACAATAAAGCCTATTATGATATATGAGACCAGTGTCTGTCATAAATTCTATGCATTTATTATTTTTTAACACTAAACTGAGAGTATTTGGATTTGGGGCTACATTCATCTTTTTCAGCCGAATTTATGATATTATTTTGTAGACACAGTTACAGTTAGTAGAAGAAAAGTCATATTTATGTTAGTAATAAGCTATTTACAAAGATGAATTAATAAATGCCTCTCCTTAGTCCATCAGTCATTTCAGGCAAATTATTGGGAAGAGCCACAATAATTCGTATAACACAACTGGCAGTTTATCTTTCTATTAAGTGGGTAAGGTGGGGAGATGATAATTGGTTTCTGGTAGTAGCTCTATAGTTTTTAAGCTCTACCTTTGTTTCTTACTTTAGCTAAAGGATCTTTTAGGCTTTTTAAAACTTAAAATAAGTTTCAGAGACCCCAATTAAAACTACTGATTAAGTTTGCACAGAAAACCTTTTTTCTAATCACCATGTTCACTTTCATAGTTTAAACAGGGCCATCAAAAATGTATGCTTAAAAAAATTCATGAAAGGATGTACTTATTCAAATTGCTTGCCATGTTTAGAAGCATAGATTTCTTGGTTGTAAATTTTTGTGTATTTCCCTCATTCCACAGGTAAATTGACATGGAGAATCAATAAAATAGCAATCATAAAAAAAAGCGGAAAAAAAATATTTTTTCTAAATGCAGTTATAAGGCAAACGTTTCAGAATGGCCATAAGCGATGGTATTTTAATAATTTTGTTGAGCCTTAAGGTATAGTATCAAATTCTGCTCATTCTTTCCAGTGGGGGAGAAAACTGGAGGAGGCAGAGGGAAATTGCTTACTTGCCTCCCCGCCATTCTTTAATAAGGCACTGACCCTTGTCAAAGAAAACACATATACACAGGCACACAAACAAGGACCCCATTTACCTTATTTTCAAATTTAAATAATGGGATCCGGTCATTCATCTTTGTCACAATCCACCAAACAGTTTTGCAAGAGCATGTTTCATAAACAAGCTCTCCTTTCAGCATCAGCCAGGAAGGTTAAGGCTTAGATCCTGCGTGATAGAAACCCTTTTTGTAATTCTCCCCCAAACATCTGTTCAGTCGCTCATCAACATCTGTCACCCATTTCTAGGCTCAGCCCAGACAAAGCTATGTTTTTCTAACACACTCCATTCCAAATTGTTACCAAGTGATTCCTACTCAGACTAATCTTACACAGGGATTGAGAAGATGTCTTATTGGATCAAATTCGTCTTCTACTAATGGAGCATCTACCCTGCAGCCTTGGCAAAAGCCCAGTGGCTCAGAGGAAGGGAAATTCCTTATAACATGCTAACACTTTTCTGACTCAGATTGTTACACTAAGAACTTTTCATTTTCTTCAGTGCTTCGGGGTTAGCACACATTACCCTGTACATGTGTGTATCTTTAACTTACACACTTGTGTATCTATTCAAGGCCAGAGGGTTTGCTTTGTAAAGTAACTGAAGTAAGAACATAAAAAGTGTTTTCTGGGCTTCCCCAGTGGCCCGGTGGTAAAGGCTCTGCCTGCCAATGCAGAAGACATTGGCAACACATCAATCGAATCCAAGTTCCATCCCTGGGTCAGGAAGATCCCCTGGAGAAGGAAATGGCAACCCACTCCAGTCCTGTTGCCTGGGAAGCCCTATAGAAAGTGGAGCCTGGCGGGCTACAGTCCATGGGGTCGCAAGAGTCAGACATGACTTAGCGACTGAACAACAACAACAAAATGTTTTCTAATACTTGACCCAATTGTTTGCATGAAAAGACAAGAAATGTAGGCTTATTTGGAAGGACATCACAGATAAAAACATGCGGAAAGACTTGAACTGAGGTCTTGGAAATGTCACCTTTAAGTCAAGTAACCTTGGTGGCTTTAGTTAATGATCCTGAGACCTCAAATAGCTAATGAGAAAAATGCATACCTCATAGGATTACAGAGTGAAAACTGTACATGTACATTGCATGTAAGGTGCTTGACACTGACGGGCATATAGTAAGCAACTCAGTCGGGGATAACGCTTGCTATCACCACCATCATCATGATCAGCACTGAAGCAGAAAGACACCAGGAAGGCCTCCCTCTTTTGCTCCCAGCCTCCCTTTTTCCTTTCTGTTCAGCCAGCATTTACTGAATGCCTCATATGAGCTCAAATATGTGCCAAATATGAATCTGGTAAATTCCTTGTCCTCAAGGAGCTGTCTCCTTAGTAGTGGAGATACATAAACCCACACTCTACTCAAATCAGACACTGATAAATGCTATAAAATTATAAGTAAAGCTCCCCACAGAATGTTTGAAGATGTTTTAGTACCAAATCTCTGTTCGTCTTATTAGAAGACTTTAACTGGGGCTCATCTTACATGGTAATTTAGGAATTTAAACCCCAGGGCAGAACCTACTGGTTATAATTTAAGTCAATGTTTATAATGTCAATAGTGCAATGAGGAGGAAGAGAAGGGTTTTCACCTCTGTTTCCATGTACATTAAAAATGATAATGAAGAAGGCCCCCAGACTGAACCAAAGGGAGCAACTGAATTATTCTTTTTTATTTTCTTCATGAAGCTGAATATAAGAAAAGATTTGAGGAAGCTGCCATGACTCATTAAGGCCAATTTGACTGACATGGGTACCAAATATTAATGTTAGATACATAAATGTACTGAGAGAGATTTTATTAGACAAGAGTTCCACAGACTCTGCTTGCTGTTGTTTCACAGGAAAGAGTCCCTTTGGGAATTCCGTGCCAACGGTTGCTAAGGGCCCCTTTTGCACACTATCCGGGGGAAGAGCAAATGGCACTGAGCGCCCTTCAGATGGGTATCCCTCTGCTGCTGTTCCTGCATGGGTCCCTGTCCTAGGGGCCCAAGTCTTGTGTGGGAGACAAGTGTGTCACCCCGAGGACATGGCTCCGTGTGCTGAGATGAGCAGAAAGAAACTGAATTCCTCAGCAGAGGGGGCTGCAGCCAACAGAGGCGTTCCAGGAGGAGGAACCTGCTTCCGGGGAGGGGTCGGGGGCCCTGGTCAGGGGTTAGTCCGGGGAGGGCTGGGCGCAGAACCCAGGTGGGGAGTGGAGTGACTGAGACTGGGAGGAATGGGCCAGAGGCAGTTCACCAAGACAACCCGCTAGAAATGGGTGAGATCCAAGGCCCGTTGTAGAGGTCCCTCTATGGGCCATGAAGACCACCTGTCCTCATGGAAGTTTCACAGGGCATGAATTCCTAGGCTTTATCAACCAGTGTCATGTAACTTCCCTCCTTCAGCAGACTGATAAATTGTTATGTTACATAACGTCTCTGAACTTGCATTTCCTTCATTCTACATGGGGAGAACAATGGCCACCTCTCCCAGCATCCAGGAATGTGTATGTACCTTGTCTGGTGGTAACAGGCACGCATCTATTCATTTCTTTGTGGCCGAGAGTTATTCACTAGGAAGTGATAAGGAAACAAACCCAGGTATGTAGACCACACACGTCACACACGTTTCAGGACATCACTCCACTTCCGGGCACACCTGGCAGGCAGAGGACACCCAGGAGTCCCTGCTGAGCAGCCACCAATTTTACACGTGAAGCTGGGGGGCATTTGCTTCCCACCCTTCAACTGCCACCAACCTTAACAAATCCTGGCTCGCTGACTCCTCCCCCAGCCCAGCCCCCACCGATGGGGAGCTGACGGAGGAGAACCAAGTCAAGGAAAAAATATTACTGCAGGGAGGGGAAGGTCATGACAAGTGACACTAAAAAGACCGGATTTTTCAAGACGTTTTCACTTTAAAAAAAAAAAATTACAATGGCCAATCAGATAACCAAGAATGCATGGTCTGTGAGGGAGAAAAGTAGGAAATTGAGTTAGAAAAGGAAAAGGGCTGACTAAACACCACTTTGAAAACAGAGATGTTTCTAAATCAGCGGGTCCCAAGGACATGTTTCCTGAGGTGCTCATAGACAATATATTCCTTTCACTGAAAATCGACTCAAGACTAGAATCCTGTTCTTAAGTTGGGGAGAGCTTTAAAACCTGATTTATGGTTTCCCACTCAAAGCCTTCCTGGGCTGCCATTGCAGATACTTTGTACTTTGTTGCAGGGTCTGGAAGCCGCATTCTGCCTCCCAGGCAGGACCCCTTGGTAGGGGAGGCAGGTGGAGAAGGCAGTCTCTATGTGCCCCGGATACCCCTGGCTTTTATGCCCCCCTTGCCATAGAGCTTGGAAAAGCACCTGGCCCAGGGCACCATGCAGCTAAGTCAGGCACACAATGACTCAAGCTGTGTCATGCGTTTCTTAAATGTTTATCTGATCCATCCTATGGGGCTTCCCAGATGGCGCTAGTGGTAAAGAACCCACCTGCCAATGCAAGGAGACTTAAGAGATGCAGGTTTGATCCCTGGGCGGGGAATGGCAACCCACTCCAGTATTCCTGCCTAGAGAATTCCATGAACAGAGGAGCCTGGCAGGCTATAGTCCATGGGTTGGCAGAGTTCACAGGTATTTTTTATTGTAAACAGATAACCCTCTTCCCTGCTCACGGCCCTTCTGTGACTTCCCTGTCACCAGAATGAAACTCACACTCTTTGCAGGGGCTGCAAGGCCCCACGGGGTCTGGGTCTGAACCACCCAGACGTGCTCCCTTTGTACCGCTCTTTGCCTCCATGACTACCCTGTGGCTGTATTTGCCTGCGGACCCGTTTGTAGGCAACGCCCTCTTCTTTCCGGCTTACAGTCTATTCCTCTGCCTGGAATCTCTTCTCTGAACTCTTTGACGGACTAGTGCCCACTCCTTCAAATCTCAGCATTATTGGACTTTGCCGGCAGTCCAGCAGTTAAGATTCCACACTTCTAATACAAGAGGCGTAAGTTCAGTTCCTGGTTGGGAAACTGAGACCCTGCATGCCTGTGTAGGACCCCCACCCCTCTCCCTCAAAAAAGGTCTCAGAGTTATTATCTCTTTCTTAAAGAGGCCTTCCTTGCCTCCCAATCCGACTAGGTCTGCCCCTTTTTATACTCACAATAGCCCAGTCTCTTCCTTCGTGGCAATTAACTAGATGTTGTGGAGTTATCTGTTTAATGTTTGTCACTGCATCCCTGACAGATGAGGACACTGACTACATCTATTTTACAGGTATTAAATGCCATGAATGGGCTTCCCAGGTGGTGCTACTGGTAGAGAACCCTCCTGCCAATGCAGGAGATGTAAGAGATGGGGATTCGATCCCTGGGTCAGGAAGATCCCCTGGAGGAGAGCCTGGCAATGCATTCTAGTGTTCTTGCCTGGAGAATCCCATGGACACAGGAGCCTGGTGGACTTCGGCCCATAGGGTCTCAAAGAGTCAGATATGACGGAAGTGACTCGGCACGCACACAGCTCCTGACTCAGCCTGGTGTGTGACGAACAGCTGGAGAATCAGTAAAAGGCTATTTTGAAGAGAACTGCAAAATCGTCTGCTCCTGCAGCTGGCACAGAAAGGGTACAGGTGGCTTCTGACCAAAATCAGCTCACAACCAAATATCAAATTATTAAAAGTGCTTGTTGTGAAATTGAATCAAAGGCAAAATGGTAGGTTGGCAGGCCATCTTCTCCTTCCAGCCAAGGAGCTGCCGTCAAGGGAGGTCACTGGTCTGATAAGTTAGGAAGAACTTTGAGAAAAATAAGAACCACTTTCTAAAACCAGGAAACCCCTAAACACAAGTTTCCTGGAGAACTGGTCACTCAGGTGACTAGCCATATAGCGACCCCATGGACTGTAGCATGCCGGGCTCCTCTGTCCATGGGATTGCCCAGGCAAGAATACTGGAGAGGGTAGCCTATCCCTTCTCCAGGGGATCTTACCGACCCAGGGATTGAATCTGGGTCTCCTGCACTGCAGACAGATTCTTTACTGTCTGAGCCACCAGGGAAGTCCCACTCTAAAACCAGGAAGCCCCTAAATACAAGTCTCCTGGAGAGCTGGCCACTCAGGTACCCGGCCACACCCAGTCACCCATGTAAATGCCGAAATATCTGTGCAGCTGATACTGGAAAGAGAAGCAGCGGTGGAACCTGGGCCCCAAAGATCCTTGCCCACATGGTGCAGGGTTTGCCAGTGTTAATCAAAGCCCAGTTGTTCCCATAACTAAAGGGAACTTCCAGGCATTCCTTTGGTTTTCCACTGATTATAAAATATTATCATAAAGGCATAGCATGTCAAGGCAGAGTCATTTATGAAAACCAGGACTCTTTCAGGGAAAAGCAGATAAAGAGAGAAGCCATGACTCATGTCTGTCTCTCTCTACTGAACCAGGACTGGGGCTCCCTTTCCAGGCTGGAAACGGGATGTTCCTGGCCTTTGTTTACCCAGAGCCCAGAAGAGTGCTGAGCACAGAGGAGATCATCCATTAAGGTTTACTGAACCTACACATGAATAACAGATGGACGAGAGTGTGCCTACACAATTCGTGGAGCTTTTTTCTTTCACTGACATGAAGTTGCCCCTCCTAAAAAGGTGCTGTACTTTGTTGGGATGCCTCTGGTGGTTCAACTCCAGACTCAATGGACATGAGTTTAAGTAAATGCCAGGAGATGGTGAAGGACAAGGGAAGCCTGGCTGCTGCCGTCCATGGGCTGCAAAGAGTTGGACACGACTGAGCGACTGAACAACATCTGGTGGTCCAATGGCTAAGACTCCAAGTTTCCAGTGCAGGGGGCCTGGGTTCGATTCCTGGGCAGGGAACTAGATTCCACATGCCACAACTAAGGCCTGGTGCAGCCAAATAAATAAAGAAATATTAAAAAGAAGAAGAAGATGCTATACCTTTAACCTGTCTCAGCTGCGCTCAGACCCCATGGAGACACACTCCACAGTCCCCAGAATCGCTCTCTCTCTGCTCCCAACTTCTCCTCCTCTGTTTAGACTCAGCCTGTGTCCTGACTTTGACAATATCCCTCGGCTGAGGTCTCCTCTCCCTTGCCACAGGCATTTGTACTCAATTTTCCACTTCCTAACAACTGTAACTTTATCTAATTCCCATCTGTGGCTACTTGGATGAGAGTCTTCATCCAACCTTTCAACCACTTCAGATCCACCGACCTCCCCTCAGCCCACAACCTCTGTGAAATTTTAAAGAAATTAGACAAGCTGGCTAGCTGCCAGCTAGGCAGGGAACAGGCCTGGTGTCATCGGCCCAGCTACTAAACTACCTCTAGATGTGAAAGGCCAAGGAGAAAAAGATTAGTGCGCATGATGCCACTACCCACGTTTTGTGTGTGTGTGTGTTTTTTTCTAGAAAGACAGTAAAGAAAACAACCCAAAACAAAATATCAAGGCACAGATTGGTGCTTATTCTTTTCCGATCTTAGCTAATTCCAAACTGTTTCTCTCACCCAAGCCTGAGCTGGACATTTCTTCCCCTTCCCCCAAGGATGAAGGACGTATGTAAGTGTTGTGGGATAGTACTGTGGTTACTCTGGGTCCACTTCTGAGTTGAGTGAGCAAGTCCTGTAACCATTTCAAGCTTCAGTTTCCATGTTGTCAAGATATGGAAGATAGCAGCACAGAGGAAGATTACTCACTGAGGTGTCTGGGCGCTCACCCCCCTGGATGAATGGTATTTCCAAAGTTTAGGTATTTCATCTTCAAAACAGCTTTTCCTGCTATCATTTGATCTGGCTCCAGAATCTTTTAGACATTCCTCCTCCTCTTCCACTTCTTCCTTCTTGCCCCTTCTCCTCCTCTCTCTGTTTTCATCTATTACATGGATTAAGAGACAACTGTCTAATGTTAATTTGCACAACCAGGTGAGCAAACCTAAAAGAAGCTCTATCTGCCAAAATATAAACAAAAAGGAATCATCTCAGCTTCTCTTTCACCAGGTAACTGCGATCACCTGTCCGCATTCACCCCGTCTGTGTTTCGTGGACTGAGCTCCCCATCATTTACATGCCAGCCACATGCACCACTACCATACCATGTGGTTCCTCAATGACTGTAATTCCCATGCATAACCTTTTAAAATATTTTTATAACAAGTAGTTGCCATTGGTGTTTAGTAATTATCATTTTTAAATATATTTCTATAGGGAAATACATTTTTTTATTGTGATAAGAACACAACATGAGATCTACCTTCTTAACTAGTTATAGTATTGTTAGGGCCTTCTCAGGATGCCCAGTGATAAAGAGTCTGCCTACCAATGCAGGAGACGTGGGTTCAATCCCTGAGTCAGGAAGATTCCCTGGAGGAGGGCATGGCACCCCTCTCCAGTATTCTTGCCTGGGAAATCCCATGGACAGAGGAGCCTGGCGGGCTATAGTCCATGGAGTCACAAAAGAGCTGGACATGACTTAACAACTAAACAACAACAAATAGTATTTTTAACAACAGGTACAGGTACAGAGAAGCCCATGGATGGAGGCACCTGCAGGCTGCAGTCCATGGGGTCAGAAAGAGTGGGACACGACTGACTGACACGCACACACACTGTGTTGCAGAGCAGGTCTCTAGAACTAATTCATCTGGCACAACTGAAACCCTGTGTCTCTTGAACAGTAACACCCCAGCTCCCCCTCCCTTCAGCCCCTGACAAGCACCACTCTACTCTCTCCTTATGGGCTGGACTGTTTTAGATCCTTCATATAGGGGAAATCACTCAGCATCCGTCCTTCTGTGACTGTTTATTTTACTTAGCATAATGTCTTCAGTTTCATCCATGTTGTCAAATGTGGCAAGACTTCCATATTTTAAAGGCTGACTAATATCCCACTGTGTGTACACACAATATTTACTTTATCCATTCATCCATCAATGAACACTTAGATTGTTTCCACAGTTTGACTGTTGTGCGTAATGTTGCAATGAGCATAAGCATGCAAATATCTCTTTGAGATCCTGCCTTCAATTCTTTTGAATAACCGCCCAGAAGTGGGACTGCTGTACCATATGGAAGCTCTATTTTACTTTTTAGGTTTATTTATCTGGCTGCATCAGGTCTTTGTTTTGGCACATGGGATCATCTTTCTTTGCATCCTGCAGGATCTTTCATTTGTGGCATGTGGACCCCCTAGTTGTAGGGTGTGGGGTCCGTAGTTGCAGTCCACAAGCTTAGCTGCCCCGAGTCACGTGGGATCTTAGGTCCCCAATCAGGGATTGAACCTGAGTCCTCTGCATTGCAAGGAGGATTCTTAACCACAGAACCACCAGGGAAGTCCCTCTACTCTTACTTTTTGAGGAAATTCCATACTCTCTTCCAGCAAGGTGCATCATTTTACATTTTCACCAAGGGCGTGCAAGGGGGACATGTATGAGTAATATAAATACATGCATACCTATCATTTTGTTGGTCTTTAGGAAACGTGTCAAAAGTAGCAAGAGTTTATGAAGACGGTCAAGTCTTGAGCCAGTGTGTTGCTGTTTAGTCACTAAGCTGTGTCCAACTGTTTGCGACCCCACGGACTGTATCCTGCCAGGCCCCTCTGTTATTTCCCAGGCAAGAATACTGGAGTGGGTTGCCATTTCCTTCTCCAGGGGATGTTCCCAACCCAGGGATCGAACTTGTATCTTCTGCTTGGCAGGATTCCTCACCACTGAGCCCTGTAAGTACTCCTATAAATTAATCCTAGGGAGGAACTAGAGGAAACAACCAGTGCCCTCCAGCCATCCCAGGAGCACATTGCTTCCCTTGCAACCACTCCCAGAAGACTCACTGGTCTGATCATACACAAAGTCAAACAACTGATGCAATTTCATGCCCAGTGTTACGGAAGTGGTTGGATAAGTGATATTATTTCAGCTCTATGAAATACTGTGGAACTATTTAAAAACAATAATTACAATAACTTTGCAGTCTGTATAATTTGTAGAAATCTGGGAAATATTTTAAGATCTACCGCTATGTGAAAAATATAAGAAGTGAAAGTAATGTTCAGTTCAGTTCAGTCGCTCAGTCGTGTCTGACTCTTTGCGACCCCATGAACTGCAGCACGTCAGGTCTCCCTCCCTGTCCATCACCATCTCCCAGAGCTCACTCAAACTCACGTCCATCGAGTCCGTGATGCCATCCAGCCATCTCATCCTCTGTCGTTCCCTTCTCCTCCTGTCCCCAATCCCTCCCAGCATCAGAGTCTTTTCCAATGAGTCAACTCTTCGCATGAGGTGGCCAAAGTACTGGAGCTTCAGCTTTAGCATCATTCCTTCCAAAGAAATCCCAGGCAGGCCTGATCTCCTTCAGAATGGACTGGTTGGATCTCCTTGCAGTCCAAGGGACTCTCAAGACTCTTCTCCAACACCACAGTTCAAAAGCATCAATTCTTCGGCGCTCAGCCTTCTTCACAGTCCAACTCTCACATCCATACATGACCACTGGAAAAACCATAGACTTGACTAGACAAACCTTTGTTGGCAAAGTAATGTCTCTGCATTTGAATATGCTATCTAGGTTGGTCATAACTTTTCTTCCAAGGAGTAAGCGTCTTTTAATTTCATGGCTGCAGTCACCATCTGCAGTGATTTTGGAGCCCAAAAAGATAAAGTCTGACACTGTTTCCCCATCTATTTGCCATGAAGTGATGGGACCAGATGCCATGATCTTCGCTTTCTGAATGTTGAGTTTTAAGCCAACTTTTTCACTCTCCTCTTTCACTTTCATCAAGAGGCTTTTTAGTTCCTCTTTACTTTCTGCCATAAGGGTGGTGTCATCTGCATATCTGAGGTTATTGATATTTCTCCTAGCAATCTTGATTCCAGCTTGTGCTTCTTCCAGCCCAGCGTTTCTCATGATGTACTCCACATGTAAGTTAAATAAGCAGGGTGACAATATACAGCCCTGACGTCCTCCTTTTCCTATTTGGAACCAGTCTATTGTTCCATGTCTAGTTCTAACTGTTGCTTCCTGACCTGCATATAAGTTTCTCAAGAGGCAGGTCAGGTGGTCTAGGGGGGTGGAATTTAGATAATTTATTGTGATTTTCATTTTCAAAGACTCGAATGGTTTACATTTCCCTTGAACAGAAGCATCAGTACCAGTCAGCCTCACCCTGAAAATCTTGTTAGACATGCAGAATTGGGGGTCCTACCTGGAATCTACTGAATAAGAATTTTCATTTTAGCAACATCCCCAAGGGGTTCATATGTGTGTGTGCGTGCTAAGTCATGTCCAACTATTTGCGACCCTATGGACTCTAGCTTGCCTGGCTTCTCTGTCCATGGGATTCTCCAGGCAAGAATACTGGAGTGGGTTGCCATTTCCTCCTCCAAGAGATCTTCTCAACCCAGAGATCAAATCTGCATCTCTTGTGTCTCCCGCACTGGCAGGTGGGTTCTTCACCGCTAGCGCCACCATACGGCTTATATTATCATTATATCAAGAAAAAAAAAAAAGATGTTTACTGACTGCATTTCCTCACTTTGGTCTTCAAACAATCCTGAATTGCTAGCACAGGAGTTGTCGCCCCTGTTGTACAGATGAGGTGGCAAGATTGGAGTTAAGTGACTTCTCCTGGGGCATGCACCATCTAGTGTCTGGGTCAGCTCTGAAGCCCAAGTCTCCCGGTTCCGAGGCTGAATCCAGGCCAGCCCACCTGGCTTGTGTTTGCCCAGTCTTCCTACTTATGGCCCACAGGGGACCACCCAAGGTCACCGCCTGAGACTCAATAGCACTGCTGAAAGCAGCCCCCAGGTGAAGAGGAAAAGTTAAAATTTTACCTCCTTCTCCATCTGCCTCTGTATCTCAGCTTGCTCAATGCAAAGTCTAGATCACGGAGGTCACAGAAAGTGGGGACTTACGATACTAGGAACTGGAGCTTATCTCACTCACCCTTGTCCTGCTCGTTGCAATTGCCTGGCCCCTGCAAACCTGTTTAATCATGCCTGTCCGTGTATAAAAACTCTGTAACCCTTTTGTTCGGGGCTCAGAGCTTGGAGTGTTAACTCCTCTGGGCCCGCCAGCATGATAAACCTGAGTTCTCCAACACTCCCAGTGTGGTGCTTCGTTTCTCGAGTACGGGTTTCTGCAACACAGGGACCCCTGTTTCAGGAACAAGAAAACAGGCTGATTTTCCTGAGGACGTTTCTCTCTCTCCCACTGACCCTGATAACACTGGGCTGACCCTCAGCGCAGTGTTTGGGAATGTTCCTTGGGGTTGTAAGGATGGGTACGAGCAGGGGAGAAGGCCACTGTACATCAACCAGACTCTCATCTGGGCCTTCTCAGGTGGCTCAGTGTGCAAAGAACCCGCCTGCCAATGAAGGAGCTGCAGGAGGCCCAGGTTCAATCCCCGGGCCAGGAAGATCCCCTGGAGGGGGGCATGGCAGCCCACTCCAGTATTCTTGCCTGGAGAATCCCATGGACAGAGGAGCCTGGCGGGCTACAGTCCATGGGGTCGCGAAGCGTAGGACACAGCTGATTCGACTGAACACATACACACACGATTCTCGTCTCATTCCACTCCATCCATCTTCAGAGGAAGAGGCTCAGAGAAGAGAAATGACTTCACCCAAACCACAGAGCTAGTTAGAGTCAGACCGATAGACCTGGTGGGCAGCCCAGATACTGGAAGGCAGGGCGGTGTGGCTGGGGGCCCCGGGCAGTGGCAACCAAGGGCTCGCCGCCTCCTCGTCAGGGAGTGCAGAGCCCTTTCTGGAGAACAGTCTGCAGTAGCCTCCCTCAGTGCCGGGACACCATGCCAGGCGAGTACATGCTCTCATCTGAAGTCCATCCCATTGCTCCATGCTGAGGGCTGTCTGCTCCCTGTCCTGTGGGTTAGGAAAAAGCATCTTAAGTGCTTTTCCCTGTCCAACCATCGACAAAACCAGATACAGAGTAGTCGTTTAAGAAGTAAACATAAAGAGAGACTTCCCTGGTGGCCCTAGTTAGGAATCTGCCTTCCAATGCAGGGGACTCTGGTTCAAAACGACCTACATGCCACAGGGCACCTAAGCCACATGCGCCCCAGCTAGAGAAACCCACACGCTGCAACCAGTGAGCCCGTGTGCCACGTGAAGACTCAGCATAGCCACACACACACACACACACACACACACACGCAATCACAGACCCCGTAACGCAAATAAAATCAACGTTTAAAAAATAAAAGGTAAACATGAAGAAGTAAAATGAATAATCTAGTTCAAAGACACGACTGTATTTATATCCACAGTGTGCTGTGCACTGGGCTATTCATCTACGCGCTTTTCAAAATGGAATCTACAGGCTTCTTCAATAAAGTGCACATTCAACTAAAAAATTACCCCCAAATTTGACTGTTTTAACTTAGTCTCCAAGGTAACTTTTATATAACCCGCAGGAAATAGAGAAGATCATTAAAATACATGATTAATTACTGGGATAATGGAGAGATGGAATAGTAATTAATATCACTTGAGCTCAGATTGCCCCTATATGATCTGCAGAAATTGCACGATGGGGCAAGGTTTCATAGAACAATATTTCATCAGCAGATAATGACATTATCTCATTAGACAAAAGGGAGATGACAGATGTTGGAAGATCACTTTTCATAACAGTTCTCTGATAGTAATAATACCTTGTGCCATCTCTCAATGACAGAGACATAAATTCATACTCTATCTAAATAACACCAAAATAATAAGTCAATTCAGGGTTTTAAAAAATTGATCAAAAATTGTTTGGCTCCATAGAGAGATCCAGCCATAGATTGAAACTTTGTAGCGTATATTTTAACCTTTTACTGCTGAAAAATAAGACACACTTAACAATAAATGAAGTGCCTAAATGAAAAATATTTGTATCTTTAAGCTTTGCTACTTGAAAATCATTCCTAAAGTATCTAGAAAGAGCTAAAATTTTTTCAATTTAAAAAAATGTTTCCTGTAAGTACCCACTTTCAGCATTCTAAATATTCTCTCTCTTGCTCTATCTTGTCCAGAAACACTATTTTATTTTTTTGTAATTCCCACCTTGGGTATTAGATTACACATCTATTTGTTTATTTTCCTCTTGTGTGACTCACCTACTAGAGTGAGCGCAAAGACTTTTTTTAGGGCTGTGTTCCCAGGACCAAGGATAATTCTTGGCACATAATTGGTCTTCAGTGAGTCACTACTGGATAATGAATTATTTTTACCTTTGTTCCCCTATATCTCCTAAATGTCCTATGCATTACTTTTGTAATAAGGAATAAGAAGAGTAAATTATTTTAGAAGTAACAGGATCTGAAAGTGATAGATGTAAATCACTTCATGGTGAGTTCTGAAGTTGCTTTCTCCTGTCTTAGGTCTCCCCCGCCCCTATTCTCCACCAGTTTACAGCTGCTAGGGTTACCCGAAAGCTTTCCTCCGGTTCTGCTAACTGCTGAGAATGTATGCTTCTGTCCAAGTTCTAGCTGCCCAGCAGAGTACCGACTGGAGTTTTCCCTCAGGAAAACCCTGTAAAACACACGAAACTCACACATGACATTTCATTCTTCCAAGCATGACTCTGGTCCACCCTGTCTGCTTTTGGTTACTCTTTAAGTGCTTCCCCGTGACTGGTTCTTATATTTTTTCCTGTAGCTTATGGTTGTTATTTATGGAAAACTTGTTCTTACGGGATCAACTCTGCCATTATCAGAAGTGGAACCTCAGATTTAAGCATTTTAGGAAGTGCCCCACAGGAGTGTTGGGAAAGGGTTAGAGGTGAGAGAAGGGATAAAGAGATGAGTCTGGATGCTGCAATGAGATGCTTCAGGAAAGAGGATGAGAGTTCACAGCAGCAACCATTATGGGGAAAGAAAAGGTCATATTTGAGAGTTCCAGGCTCTGAAATTTCAATTCTTCAGAGAAATGGCCAGCACTTGAGTCCGCACTAAAATGTCAAAAGTTCTGGTTAGGGATGTAGGTTGTGGTAAGAGTTGATGCAGTCATCTCAGGGAGTGTTCTCCCAGAACAGGGAAAGGGAAAAAAAGGGGTCTAGAAGCTGAACTTGGGGATGATGCAGAGAGATACAGGGAGCAAGGTGGCTCAGATGGTAGGAGAATCAGGAAAGTGGTAGTGGTGATGATGCTGAGGCTGAGGGTTGCTGTTGGTTAATAGCATCAACTGCCTCCATTAATCAGTAATCCAAGGTCCAGAAAGCTCCTATTGGATTTGGAAACTGGAAGATCACTGGTGATGTTTGGGAGCAGTTTTAGTGGAGATTGGAGAAGCCAGGCTGGAGAGGGTTAGAAAGTAAATGGGGGTGGGGTGGACTTCTTTAGTGGTCCAGTGGCTAAAACTTCACACTCCCAATACTAGGGGCCAGGGTTCAATCCCTGGTCGGGGAACTAGATCCCACATGCCGCAGTTTAAAGAGCTGCAACTAAGACCTGGTGCAGCCAAATAAAAAAAAAATATTAAAAGAAAGAAAGAAAGTGAGTGGGAAGTGAGTGAGGCAGCACAGATTGCTCTGCGTCTATAGATGCCTTCATAGCATTCCACTTGCCTTCCCATGATCTTTGTCCACGCACAAATTTCACAGTCATGCACCATATAACTTTTTAATGTAATTATAATAAACCATTATTTGTTCCCATTTTATGTGAATATCCTTCAAAAAAGCCCCATTTGATTATGCTTTCAAAAGCATTTAGAAGCAAACAATTGGCAAAAGGATTGCAATAGTGGCAGACACTTTCAATAATGTCCATCAATAACTTTCCCCTCAAAAAATTTCATAATTGCACCTCCACTAACGTAGAGATGTCTTTGTTAATTTGCACTTCTGGTTGGTTGGAATTCCAGGCTGCCAATTACTAGCTATACGCCTCTAGTCTTCCTTAGCCTCAGTTTCCTGGCAGAGATAAAAAGACCAGCTAATCATTTGGAGAAGGAAATACTTCAGTATTTCTGCCTGAAGAATTCCATGGACAAGGAGCCTGGCGGGCTGCAGTCCATGCGGTCACAAAGAGTGGGACATGACTTAGCAACTAGAAAAAAGACACTAAATGGCAACCCACTCCAGTATTCTTGCCTGGAAAATCCCATGGACAGAGGAGCCTGGTAGGCTACAGTCCATGGGGTCGCAAAGAGTCAGACATGACTGAGTGACTTCACTTCACTTCACATATAATAATAAAACAATATACTTCTTTTGACAGCTCAACTAGGTACTATTATTATCCCCAGTTAGATGGGAAAACTGAGGTACAGAGAAGTTAAGACACTTGCCTAAGCTCTCAGAGCTAATCAATGACAGAGCAGGATTTGAACACACAAGTAAGGACCTCATTCAATGGCAACTGATATACTAATTATCACAATTTATTCATTCACTCAATAAATATTATTGAGTACGTATTCTAAGGCAGGCATAGCACAAGAACCTGAGTAAATACTGAAGTGAAATCCTGGCCTTTGCTAGGAAAGATTCTAACCTGATTGGGGAGATAAGCAATTTAAGAGTGAACAAAAGATGAGTATGCAATAACAACGTACGGGAGAGCTATGGAGAAAACAGATGAGATGTGGTATAAAGAATAATGGGAGGACTTCCCTGGTGGTCCGGAGGTTAAGAGTCCGCCTGCCAATGTGGGGGGACACCAGTTCAACCCCTGGGCTGGGAATATCTCAGATGCCGTGGGGCAGCTAGCCCAGCACCCTACAGCCCAGGCTCCACAAGAAGAGAGACCAGGGCAGTGAGAAGCCCCTGCACCGCAACTAGAGAGTGGCTCCCCCTTGCCACAACTGCAGAGGGCCCGCGCACAGCAATGAAGACCCAGAGCAGTCAGAAAAAAAGAAGAATGGGGACTTGCTTAACCCTAGGTGGGAAGGAGGGCTCCTCTAAGAAGGGAGATGTGAAAACTGACCCCTGGCTAACAGAAAGGATCCAGCCTTGGGGAGCACTAGACGAAGAGGGAACCAGGCGGAAGGATCTGCAATTGACGGGTCCAAACACATAAGACCTTGAGGACATTCTGCTGCTAAGTCACTTCAGACCTTCTGGACGAGAGCAAATTGAGATCCGGCAAAGGATGGAGGTGTGGACAGGTGGACCGGATCACGCAAGGTCCTGCAGCTCGTGGTAAGAAGTTTGGACTTTACTCAAAATACAATGCAGGACTTCCCTGCTGGTGCAGGGGACATGGGTTCGATCTCTGGTCTCGGAAGATCTGACATGCTGAAGGGCAGCGTGTCAAACTGTTCGCCACAACTGCCAAGCCTACGCTTTAGAGCCCGCAAACCTCAACTACCGAGCCCGTGTGCTGCAGCTACTGAAGCGCACACAGAGCCTGTGCCCTACAACAAGAGAAGCCCCCGCAGTGAAAAGCTGGCACGTGGAAACGAGGAAGAGCCCGCCTCGGCGCAACCAGAGAAAGCCCGCGCAGAGCAGTGGAGACCTAACCCCGACCTAAAGTAACTAATGAACTTAAAAGGCATCAAATGCAGGTTCTTTGAAAGGTTTGAAGCAGGGAATCGGCATGATTACGATGCTATTTTGAACAGCTCACTCTGGCTGTGACACGGAGAATATACTGGGGAAGGGGCAGGGGCTGGAGAAAGGAGATCAGTCCAGGAGCCGGTGAAGCCGTTCACGTGAGAGATGACTGGCATCTAGGACCCGGTGGTGGTTGGGTAGATGCGATCCTCCCGGGGTAGACGGAAGCTGGTAGAATCTTGCAAGTAACTGATGGCCACAGAAATAGTCAGAGGAAGAGATGAGGCAAGATGAACCGAAGTGCTGCGTGAGAAATGCCTAATACAGCCTCCATTTCAGCTCACGGAGCCTGGGTGTCTAGAAATTCTCAGGACGACTTCCTTTCTTACTGTTTTTTTTTTTTATTATTATTATTAACAGAATATAATTTTTTAAAAAATTTTTATTGGAATATACAGACCTCCTTTAATCTCACTGGCCAGCCTTGCTGGCAGCCAGGAGCAAGACTGCCTAGTGCTGGAGCTGAGATGGCTGTGAAGGGCTTAGACCCAAGTCGGTACAATCCCTGGTCTGGGGACGTCATCCCTGAACAAAATCAAGGTTCTGTCAAGTAAGGAGAAAGCGGTGAAGGGTTACCGGCTAGACAGCCAACACCACCTACCGGAGGCAGGTTTGAGAGGAGAACCCCAAGAATTCGGATTTGAACACCTAAGTTTCCAAATGTCTGAGAAACTATGTCAGTTGGACTGTTGGGGTACATACACAAGTCTGGTTTGAGCTTGGTTTTTTTTTTTTTTTTTTAAGTTTAGAATTCTCTTTAAAATGTGCTGAGTTGTTGAGGGCACCTTAGATGTTGGAAACCACTGAGACTACAAACGGGAGTCTGAAAGGGGCCCAACAGCCGTGAGGCTTTCGTGAGTCTGTCAGGAGGCCGTTTTACAGTGTGAGACGGGATTAACCTCGCGGCCCTCCTGTCTGAGAACAGCTGGGAGCGAGGCGAGGAGGAACATTCGCCGCAGCAGTTGCGAGCCGTCAAGGGCGGCAGCGCCCCGGCCGGGCCGCTTTCCAACGGAGAGGGTCTCGTTGGAAAGGCTTCCGTCTGACTAAGGGTTCAAGGTGTCCATGGGAACATGAAAGGAGAGAGATGAGGATTAAGATTTTGGCAAAAGAGAGTACCAGAACATTCTTCCATCATAGCCACCGATGCTCTGTAAAGACAGAAAACGCAACAGGGCGAAGACAGAGTCCAGCACCCCCAAGATGTGATAATAGGGTAGGGCTGGCTTAGGGTTAGCAGGACCTGGGCTCCAAACCTGGCTCTGCCTTTGGGACAAGTCCTTACCCTCCTTGAACCCCAGTCCTTTCATTTCTAAAACACTATAATGCCTACATTGGAATCTTAAGATGAGGGAATAAGATATCAGTAGTGTCTCTTAAAAAGGCAGGAATCTGCTCACAGTTACCATAATACAGTAACCAAAAATTGGTGGGGATGGGGGAGTGGGAATTTGAGTGTCCTGAGCACACAGATTTTTATCATTCTTCTGAGCTTTCTGTGAGAATGTACTGCTTTTATAGAGCTTGGGAATTTAATGGGATACATTAAATGGTGGATGATTTAATGTCACTGTGCTTGTTACCCTTCTTCGTGTATTGTTCTAATTCGCCATTCCTCAAATCCACCTCTGGCATAGCCCCTGGGAAAATGGCAACAATCCAGTGGACCTAAAAATGTGTACCTAGAGGAATTAAAAGGATTTTTCTTCGTTTAATCTGGGTGGTTTCCACCAGCTGGGTGTGCCTCATCCTGACAGGAAATGTGTGTCACCAGAAGAGAATTTTATTCTTTGCAGCGAAAAGTCGGTTAGTGGAGGGAGGAAAAAAAAAAAAAAAACCACCACTCGATCACAGGTTCTGCTTGGCTGTGCCAGACCCAGCTCTCCTGTGTGGCCAGCTCGCCTCAGAGAGCAGATGTCCCACTCGGGGACCACGCTCTGCAACCGGGCAGGCTGCGCTGGAGGGGTCTCCTGGGGCTCCAGACGCCACCTGCGCAGGGCCCCTGGACTCTAAACCTGACTGTGTCTCTTGCAAGAGTCACCATTCCTTCCCGAGGCCCAATTTCCCAACTCTAAAACCTTCTGCATCTGCCTCGCCTCTCCCCCTGAAAAGGGAGCTTCTTTCTGGTTTGGGACCTGCTTCATTCCTTTCTGCATCCATAGGGCCTCCTTCCTCAAGGCCTGCTGCTGCTGCTAAGTCACTTCAGTCATGTCTCCTCAAGGCCTAGGATCAATTAAAGTCTGCAACAATATTAATAAAGTATATGGGAAGATGTGTATGCACGTTATATGCAAATACTATGCCATTTTATAGAAAGGACTGAAGCATCCATGGAGTTTTGTATGTGAGGGGAGTTCTAGAGCCAACTCCCTGTGGATATACAGGGAGGACTGTATATTTTGAACTTACCAAAGCAATAAGTCTAATTAACATCCATCACAAAATAAAAAAGAATGAAGTCTGCTAAGTGACAAAGTTGTATAAGTGGCTTTTTAAATGTTCCATCCAGGCTTGGTCATTAAATGCATGAATGTGGTCCTCCAGAGTATACTGGACATAATGGTTTACTTATGGAAAAAACAATTTAAAATAAATGCAGGGAGGTGAACAGCGAAGGGACTCAACCACACATATACATGTAACCATTCTCCCCCAAAGCCCCCTTCCCATCCAGGCTGGCACATAACATTGAGCAGAGTTCCATCAACATTGTTAATTGGCTATACCCCAATACAAAATGTTTTTGGTGTTAAGAAATAAAATAAAAATAAAATTTTAAAAAATAAAATAAATGTGGGGAAATGTTAAGATCAGTCTGTGTGGTGGTTTGTGAGTATGTGAGCGGACCCACATAATACCCATATTAATCTCTTTGATTCTTGGTTTCCTCAGATCTGCAAGATAATACTGACCTCAGTGAGTTCTTTCTGTACCTTGAATGAGAAAGTGTTTTGTAAAGTGCTTAGCATGCTTGTGCGTTCATTAAATGTCCATTTCCTTTCAGTAAGGAGAGTGAAAGGTAGGTCTCATAGCTAACACTGGACTGTTTGATGTGAAGGTCCTGACCCCAGGCCCCCTGGTTGCCATGCCAGAGTGGTTATATCCACTTGTGACACAGATTGTTCAGTGGGTAGTAAATGCCTCCCATTAGGAAAGACCATAACATTGATCTCAGCCTGTATCCCATCCAGTGTTGGAAAGGCCTTGTACGGTCATATGGNCCATATCCCTTATGGACGATTCAGGGCCGGTGGCCCGTGATAACCCCTCTAATGGGTGTGCTTGGATAGCCTGACCTAGTGGTCCAGTCCCGCCTCCGGCATCGTCTGGACTGGAAATTCCCAGTCTAGGGTACTCCGTCTTTTAGCAGACTCACTTATCCTCATCCCGCCCCCAAATCCTCCCCAACTCCTCAGCCAGCTATGCCCACTGAGGTCTCAAACGAAGCTGCCCTCCAAGGCCAGGTGCCGCCTTCTCCCCGAAGGAAGAAACGGAGATCAGAGGCTGTCTCCTCCACCCCCTCGGGTCTGCACACTTCTGGCTGACACCGCCCCACCGCGAGGCTACGAGGGACTCGCTAGACTGAATAGGCAAAGCAGAATGAAGCCAGTCCTGGCCAGCAAACAACAAACAACAGAAAACAGCCCCTTCCCGCCTACCTTGAACTCAAGGAAGAGATCAATTTGGGCAGAAGGCGGGGCGCCGCGCAAGCGCAAACTCCTGTACTTGCACCCAATCAACTCCGCTTACGTCATCACGCACAGCGCGCCCCGTTCCTGTAGAGCAAACACGGCCACTCCCACAAGGCGCTTTCCGCACCGGATTCGAACTACCACCACGCTGTCTGCGAAGCCCCGCCCCCGCCCGCCAAACCCCGCCCCTCGCCGTCCGTCAGGACACTACGCACATGCGCGAAAGTGCGTGCCCGCCCCCGCACTGTCTTTCGCACGGACCGTGCCCGTCCCCGCTCTGTCACCTCACAGTAGTCGTTGCCGGTGGCGGGTGCGGGGGCGCGAGCAGCCCAGGGTGGCCTCTCCCCGCCCCTCAGGCCGGGCTGGGGCTCGGTCTCCCGTTCCTCCACTTCCCTCCCCCGTCTGGTACGGGAAGGTCCAAGCCGCTGCCGGGTGCCTGAGGGACTTCGTGGCTGCCGCCGCCACGGGTCCCGATGGAGCCGCCGAATCTTTATCCGGTGAAGCTCTACGTGTACGACCTGTCCAAGGGCCTGGCCCGGCGGCTCAGCCCCATCATGTTGGGTGAGGGGGGCTGTGGGGAGCGGGCGGGAACCGGGCAAGAGGGCTCCGGGACGGCCGGCCGAGGGGGGCAGGCCTGGGTCATGACTCAAGAGAAGGCCCAGAGGATGGAGAAACGCCCGAGGAGAGAAGGTGTGCGTCTGAGGTGGGAGCCCCCTAAGCCCCCCTTTGCAGTCATCACGTTTGAATCCCGGGAGCGGGGAGGGAGGAGTCACGCCCTCCCCAAGCCCTTCAGAGCCCCTCCAGCTGGGAGGAGGGATAAGCCGGCGCTGTGTCCTGGTGGGTGCCCTGACACGCTCGTGGAGCCCCCTTACACTCCTTCCTCGGAGGGGAGGCGAGATGCCTTTCCGCGCAGTGCCCCGCGTGGTGAAAGGGACACTGCGGAGGAGAGCCTTCGCTCCGCGCCAAAGGGAAACTCTTCCTGCAGTCCCTGGGGTAGGTGGGGAGAGAAGGCTAGAGCGTGTTGCACAGGGGCCCCGCCAATCGCCCCGAGAGAGAAGAAAGTCGGGATCTCCCGGCTTCCGAACTCGAGAATTCACCGAGTTCGGCCTGACTTCATGCGGTCTTCTCGACAGTTTCTAAGTTAATTGCTTTTGCCCACATGGTGAGAAAGCGATTGGAGGATTGGATGCTGTTGGGTCAGTAGTGATTAGTGAAGGAAGTATTTTCGGTTGTGCTCCATTAAACTACTTAACTACCAGGAGAGAAAACCAGTCCCAGTTTAGAGGAGACCAATCCTCTTTTATAACCCAAATACCAAAATGTCCTGTGTAGCCTAGGAATAGTCCGGTTTGTGATTTCAGGTGCTGTTGAGCAGGAAAGGATTATGGGAATTGAAAACAGTTTGGGAGCATCCATGTGAATGGCTAGTTTTTCTTGACTTAGGTGGAGATATTAGAGAATGTTTTAATTCGTGTCCATGAGACAAGAGGGGAGAGGTCATGTAAGCAAGGCTACCTTTGAGTTTGTGTGTCTTTGAGTTTCTAACATGTTTTAGTGAAGTGAAGTGAAGTCGCTCAGTCATGTCCGACTCTTTGCGACCCCACGGACTGTAGCCTATCAGGCTCCTCAGTCCATGGGAGTTTCCAGGCAAGAGTGCTGGAGTGGATTGCCTTTTCCTTCTCCAGGGGACTTTCCCGACCCAGGAATCGAACCCGGGTCTCCCGCATTGCGGGCAGATGCTTTACCGTGGGAGCCATCAGGGAAGCCCATTAGTGGAGTGAACTTAAACCTAACTCTGGGCCAATGAGTGATTCCTGTTTGGCTTTCCATCAGAAATCACCTAGGATGCTTGTTAAAAATACAGATACCTTCCTTTCCAGCATATATTGTTAAATGGGAATAGAAAAAGTGAAACTGAAATAGTTCTTTCTATATGCACGTGGGTGTTTGAAACAAAGGATACATGTTGTTTAGGCAAATATGATCTGGAGAAATACGTAAGAAAATTGCTAACAGTGTTAGCTTGTGAAAAGGGCAACTTGAGACTGGGAGACAGGAATGAAAGGGAGATTTTGCTGTAAACTTTTTGTATCTTTTGAATTGTGTACTATACATATATTGCAAAATAAGCATTGTTTTTGGCCATGCTGATTTGCGGGATCTTAGTTTGGCAACCAGGGACTGAACTCCTCTTCCTTCGCAGTAAAAGCACAGAGCCCTAATCACTGGACTGCCAGGGAATTCCCACAAATTTTAAACATATGGATTCTAGAGCCTTATTACACAAGTACTAAACAAGAATCATTTAGAGTTTTGGTCCAGAAACCTGTCTTTTTAATAAGCGCCTCAGTTAATTCTTATGTAGCCAATCCATGTTTAGAAGTTTGGGCCTAGTTCTCCAGTTGTTAAAATGAGTAAGGCAAATCTGAAAGCAAAACTTAGAGTCACTGTTTGAGGAAGGTGATAGTCACTAGTATATTACATCAGTCAAGTTCTGACTAAACCTCTTGGAATGGAGCCATTTAGTTAGCTTGATCATAGTGAGGTGTCACTTCGATACTTCCTAGGCCCATCCATAAAAGCCTCTACCTTTACACTGGATATTTTTTGTTCTATTATCTAATAGTTATTGATTTTAGCTGAAAGGGGCCTTAGGGCCATTGGTTCATAATTCATTCAACATATTGAGTGCCTGCTATATGCTAGTCAGTGTTAAGATTAAGTGAAGATGATGTGATGAATAAAGATGTTCTCTGCCATCATGGAGCTATTTAGTGGGGAAGACAGTAAAAATAAATAAGCATATGAAATAATTACAAACTGAAAAGTATTAGGCTGTGCAGGAAGCCAACTAGGTGCTGAGACAAAAAATATGAATAGAGACCTATTTTAAATAAGAGAATCAGGAGTAGTGGCTTTTAAGTTGGAAATTTAAAGATAAGGAAGTAGTCGTAAGGTGGGTGGTGAGGTAGTTACAGGGTTCCAGGCAGAAGGGGAATTAACCTGTCAAGGCCCTTAGGCAAAAAGAGCCTGACCTGGCACTGGAAAAAGACCTTTGTGGAGTTCAGTGGGTGAAGAAGAAAGTGCCTTAACTGAAGGTGGAATACTGGGACTCCTTCCCATCCCATCTGAAAGCTTTTTTAATAGATGTGAAATCCTAGAAGACCTCAGCCAAATTGGAACTTCATCAGTTGGGCATCTTTGATTGCAGTGGTATTTCTGAGAACACCACCTTGCCTGCAAATCTAATTCTCTCTTCTCTATCCCCTTTTCTCATATTGCTTCTCTGCCTTTTGTAAAAGTAATGAAAAAAGGGTTATCAGAGCTGATAATCGTTACTTTCTAGAGTTAAAAACATGGAAAATGCACATTGCCTTACTGGTTCATCCCATCCAAACATCACTAACTTTAGAGTTGAGTGTGTCCCAATTCTGTGAGTAGCCATCCATTGATTTCCCATTCCTAAATATTAATATATTTGAATGTTTAAAAAATCAGGTTTTTTCCTGATTTTTGTAAATGAATTCTTAAGTATATTAATAGCTAGAACTTACTGACCGCTTGCCATGTGCCAGACCCTTCTGTTTCCTGAGTATTTTCATGTGTTACATTCTTCGCCACAATTTTGTGAGATACGTCCTGTTATTACCTCCATTTTTTAGTTGAGATTCCTGAGATAAAGGGCATAAGAAATTTGCCCCCGGGTCACATCTGCTAAGTAGCAGAGCTGGGTTGTGAACACAGGCAGTCTTGACTTCCAGAGCTCATGTTCTCAGTTATTTTGCTATACCACCTCTCCTGTGTAATCTGTTCCTTTATAATTGATGTAAAGTAGGTACCTCATTCAAGTTTATAAGGACATTTTTGGCCGGGTGTTTCAAATCTGGATGAGGAAAATAGCTGAGTTCAACGTGTGTGCCAATCACAATCACAGATTTATGACCATCCCTCCTGGCCTTCATTGTCCTGAACTAGTGTGACCTCATCAGCAGTGCCCTCTAATCTTGTTTTTTTAAGGTGAGGTGGCCTGGCTCTTTAATTTAGTTGTTGTACTCTTGTGACAGTTCCTCATTATGAGACCCCATCTAGTCTGTTACAGTCATGACTAGACCAGATAGAGCCCAGTGTAATTCCGATCTCCCCTGAAACAGTGTGGACTCCACAGTTTTACCCTGTCCCCTTTTCAGTCTTCTAGAATTGCTTCTCATGAAGCTGTTCCTGTTCCACAGTCTCTCACTCACCATGAACATGATCCCACAAATATCCTTACCTTTCTAATCGAGCAGATGGCCTGATTGTACTTTTTTTTTCATGGTCACTATTTGCCTAAGATAATTAGCTATGATGATTGTCCTTCAGTTTGTCCTTTTAATAATTTTGGCTGCTCTTTAAATTCCTTGACCTCTTTTTGTGCTAAAGTACGTAAAAATAAATGTGCAGGTTTGTGTGTTTAATTGTGCTAAGGGGTTCTTGTATTTGTTGTTTTCCGATCTGAAGTTTTGTGTGCGTATACATGTTCCAAGATCACATTTATTTTCTCTTTACAAGGCTGTCTCAAAATTGTTCTGAGATTTAAAGATTTAGGCATATAGAATATATATAAATGTATATTCTCAGCAGAATGCAGTCTAATGAATATTTGAGATTTTACACTGCTCAGTTCCTTGCTTAATTCTATAGTACAAATAGTAATAAAATAAAACATACAGACTCTGTCCTTGAGGAATTTATTTAGTTAAAAATAATGTACATATGCCACATTAGATAACAGCCCAAAAGAGATTATGATTAGATGCCAAAAAGAAGTGAGTGGTGAAACCATTACTTTAGGCCTTGAAAGATGGGACAGGCCATTTGGGCTGAATGTGTCAAAAAGACTTCAGCAAGAACCTTGAGCTCCTGAAAGGCAGGGACGCTGTCTCCCCTGTGTGTTCCCTAGTGGTCATTCAGAGCTGGTGGTCAGTAAATACTGACTGTAGGAATGATTGAGACAAGCTCAGGCTTAAAGATTAGACAGAATGTATTTAAATCTGAGGGGGTTTATTTAATGTTTTAATGCCATCTATTGTGCTTTGTTTTAGATTTTCATTCTTCATTGTGTGTGTTGCTTTATATCCATCCAATGAGTTAATTTAGTAATAACTGCCATTTCTTAATGACAAAATGAAAAAACAAATGTGATTTACTAGGCCCTTCATGATCCTCCTCCTGCTTTTCTCTCCACCCTCACCTGTCCCCACATCCTGAACAGTCTCTACTTAAGACTTTCTCAACTGGGTTCTACCAGAAAACTAAGCCCTGGGGGAAATGATCTGAGTAACTATTTCTCCCAGTAGATCCTCAAGGCATTATGGCTTAATTGTCTTAACAGAACCCCAGGGTCTGAGAAGATGGTTGTACATCCTAACAGGACTGAACTGTTCATTTCTTTTTCACCTCCATGCTTTTCAAAGGCTGTGCTCTCTGCCAGGGATACTTTCTCTCCCCATCTCTTAGCCTGGATAACTTCTATTTATCTTTGAGGTCTCAACTGAAGTGTTACTTCCTCCAGGAAGCCTTCCCTATCCCCCTGCCCCTCACATCTTGGTGATGTGTCTCTATAAAGTACTGATAACATCCTGTGATCTCCTCTAATAGCATTTATTCTATCTTATAACTGCATGTTTTCTCATCTCTGTCCACTCCCCCAGCCCCACCTGGACTAGAAGCTCCACTGGGAACAAGAATCCCTGATTGTGCATGCGTGCTAAGTCGAGTTAGTTGTATCCAACTCTTTGTGACCCTATGGACTGTAGCCCGCCAGGCTCTTCTGTCCATGGGATTTCCCAGGCAAGAATACTGGAGTGGGTTGCCATTTCCTTCTCCAGGGGATCTTCCCCACCTAGGGATCGAACCCTCTTGTCTCCTGCATTGGCAGGCAGATTCTTTATCACTAGCACCACCTGGGAAGCCCTGGAATCCAGTAAATATCATACAAACTGAGTAAGTGACAGGATGTTGCAGATCTACCTCAAAGCATTGCTACAAGGCCTGACTCATAACATAAGCAATGATTAAGAGGGAACCCACTCAGTACTGAAAGAAAAGAACTCACAAATTAGTTATTTTTATCCTGAGAAAGAATCCTGTACTGGCTCCTAGAGCTAAAGTATTAAGTAGTTTTAAATCTATCCTTTTCTGAGGATTAAAATACCTCTCAGTTTTTAACAGTGTTTTGCTTTTTGATTTTGTGATGACCTTACCCTGCCTTAAGGAGGGGCAAGCCCCCTGCTAATAAGCATTTTTTTTTTTTTACAAAATAGGTCCAGAGGTCCACTTATGATACACAAATGTTTCTTTTTACCTTTTCCCACATAGATTCAACATTTACCTAGTGGTTCTAGAGAATAGTGAAAGTTGCTCAGTCATGTCTGACTCTTTGTAACCCCATGGACTTCTCCTGGCCAAAATAATGGAGTAGGTTGCCATTTCCTTTTTCAGGGGAATCTTTCCAACCCAGGAATCGAACCCAGGTCTCCTGCATTGTAGGCACCTCATTCTTCACCAGCCGAGGCACCAGGGAAGCCCTCATAGGTCAGTCAGTAAAGAATCTGCCCGCAGTGCAGGAGACCAGGGTTCAATTCCTGGGTCGGGAAGATCCCCTGGAGAAGGAAATGGCAACCCACTCCAGTATTCTTGCCTGGAGACAGTCCATGGAGTCAGACAGGGCTTAGTGACTAAACCACCATCTAGAGAATAAGCTGATTTTTTTTTTTAAGTTAACCCCTTCACTTGCTGGTAATCTGGAAAATCAGATTAAAATATTGCCAGTTAAGAGCTCTTTGTCCCTGTGGAGAGACACTTAGGGGGTGAGCTAGTGTGCTCAATTGCTCAGTCATGTCCAGCTCTTGCAACCGCATGGACTGTATGTAGCCCTCCAGGCTCCTCTGTCCCAGGGATTCTCCAGGCAAGAATACTGGAGTGGGTTGCCATTTCCTTCTCCAGGGGATCTTCCCGACCCAGGGGTTGAACCCGGGTCTCCTGCATTGCAGGCAGACTCTTTACCGACTGAGCTACTAGAGAAGCCCAAGGTGAGCCTGGGCTACTTTCAGTTTACACCCATGAGCTGATGCCACCTGCCCCTGGAGTCCCATCCCTGCCACCCACTTTTTGCTTATTAGCAGACATTTACTTAGCACCAGCAGTATACAAGGTGAGCATGTCCCATTGCCAGCTTGTATGTCTATATACACAAGCTCCACCACCTTAATTGGTGAGGGAGGTAGATGGGGTATTTTCTCTTTGGCTTTTATATACTGACTTTACTCTTATAATCAGGACCTCAGTCTACATTCTTTGTTGTTTATGATGAAAAACAGGGCTAATATCCACAGCTTCCATTTGTTTTCATGTACATACCTCACAGGCTTCCAAATCAATGCAATGGGTGTGCCAGCAAGCTTAGAGACATGCAGCCATTTGACCCACGCACTCTGCAGCTTGCTGAGGAAGTCCTAGTGGGAAAACAGCCTGCTTTTCTGTAGTGTGCTTATAGCCACTGAGCCTAATTCACATCCCCCAATGGCCTTGTGCCCTGATTCAGTCTCAAACCCTCACCACCTACTCACCTACTGTGTCTCAGTCTGAACGAAAAAATTTAAAAATCACTCCAGTCCCACTTCCCAATGCTGGCCACCCCCAGGGGAGGCCATGACCCTGGTTCTTGTCTTCATGAGAGCGCCATGAGGACAAGCTAATGTTACATTTACGGGGCAGCTAACATTACATTTCTACCTGAGCTGCTCTAACAAGTACATGGTCCATATCCCTTTTTTTTTCTCTTTACACTGGACAAATCATGCATTTTTATTTACCTGTTTGAAATGATGTTAATAAATATTTATCCCACTCTACTATGTAAAGAGGTGAGAATAAGGATAACTATGAAGCACTTTAAGAAAGGATGTGAATCCACTCAACCCATTTTAAGTTGTTGGTTTTAGGTGTGTGATGGATTGATAAATGACAGAAGGATAAATAAGAGGATCTTTTTTTCTGTAGTTTCTATCACCATCCTATGGGTTGATTGATGTGGTTGAATAAAGAGGAAGTATAATGTCCAGGTTGGGGCTTCTCCAGTGCCTCAGCGCACAGAATCTGCCTGCAATGCAGGAGCCGCAGGAGATGTGAGTTCGATCCCTGGGTTGGAAACATCCCCTGGAAGAGGGCATGGCAGTCCCACCCCAGTATTCTAGCCTGGAGAAGCCCATGGACAAAGGAGCCTGGCACCCTATAGTCCACAGAATCGCAAAGAGTCAGGACTAAAGCAACTTGGCACGCACACATGCATAATGCCCAGCTTACAGATAAGTTCAATGAACAGTACAGAGAATATCAAGGAGAATGAAGTAGGGCTTGTATCCCACAACTTTGCATTATTTTTCAGATGTAAAAATAAGTGGCAGGAAGGTCTCTGAGGCCTCATACCAAAAACCCATTATTTTAGTAGGATTGGGTTTGAACCAGTGCATCTGGACCTGCCACCTGTCCTCCTGGGTCATTGAGCATGGGCATCTGAGAAGGCAGAAGCAGGGTGCAATATGCCAAGGTTGCAAAGTCATCTGAATAACAAGCCAGGGCAGCCAAGATTGAGGTTAAGAACTCTGGCCTCATTAGCACCGTGTGTCAGCCACCGCAGCTGTGCATGTAATATCTCTGATCCAGGTTCTTTGCTCAGCCCTGGAATCAAAAAGGTGCATAAGCATGGCCCTTGTCCTTGAGACCATTATAGTCTAATGAAGGGGAAAGACCTATAAGTAGGTAGTTTTTATACCAAAGTGCTGTGAGAGCAGCCATAAAACTTTCAAATTGTAAAGCCTAAAAGAAATAATAGGTATTCTTTTCGCGGGGCACATATTATGTGGCAGGCACTGTGCTGGGCCTCTTTCATGGGTCATCTCCTGACCTTGGAAATGCTATGAGCTGGACACTAGTACTATGCCTTTTGTTCCCTAACAGAATCGAAAACCAAGGTTCCCACGGTGCCAACCCGTAGAACTTCCTGTAGTGATGGAAACGTTCTAGATCTGCACTGTCCGTGGCTAACTGCTAGCCCACGTGGCTGTTGAGAGTGCTTGAAATGCGTACTGAATTTGTTCTTTTGATTTTAAAAGCCACTTGTGGTCAGTGACTACCATGCTGGACAGCTCAGGCTTAGAAAAGTTCTCAACTTCACCAAGTTGATCTACGTGACCCGCTTCTCCATTACTTCTGCTCACCCCCTGCTTTGCTCCTCTCACCCGCTTTAGCCACACTGGCCTCCCAAAGGTCCCTCGGGTACACTTAGCATGTCCTGCCTCTGCATGGCTCCCTCCCTTGCCTCTTTCAGGCCTTTGCTCAAATGTCACCTTCTCAAATAGGCTCACCCTGGCCGTCCCTGAAATGCCCAGTCTGCCTTATCCTGCTCTTATTTTTATCACTCATTATTGTTAGCCTACTGTGGTTTATTATGCTTATTAGTAGTATTTATTGACTGTCCTATCTCCCCACCCTGTGAATGCATTGAAGGAGATTTTTTTGTGTGTCTCCTTTGCATTCTGACGTATCCTTAATGCCAAGAACATCACGTGAAGTGTTATAGTCACTTAATAAACATTGATTCACTGGGTGAAGTGATAAGATTCAGACCTGCCCTGTCCACACTAAAATCTGCATTCTCTTTTCTTCTTCTTTTTAAAAAATGTTAGCCATACCATTCAGCTTGCAGGATCCTAGTTCCCCAACGAGGGACCAAACCCAGGCCCTGGGCAGTGAAAGCGCAGAGTCCTAACCATCAGACCACCAGGGAATTCTCAGAACCTGTGTTGTTCTTTACTACACTGTACTTCTCACCCAGGAGAAAGCAGGATCCCTTATCTGTCCAGTTTCATGCATCATTGCATGTCTCCAAGGAAATAAACATCAGATTGCTGCCATTTAGACAATAAGCGGTTTTTTATGTGTCAGTCCAGAAGAGCAGACCAGCTCAATTGAAAAGGCAACATTAGTCTCTCCACTTTACACATTGTGAAAGGAAGAGTGTGGACTTTTAGTCTCCTAGAGTTGGCTGGTAGAAATGAAGAATCCAACTCAGTGCCTGTCCTAAATGGGTTATCACTTCCTTTTGGCATCCATTTCTGTTTCTGATCCATCTCTGTGGAATTTCAGCTCAGTTTGGATCAAGGCAGAGCCTGCCCCACAGTCCCCAAAACCCTGGGCCAGAATCCTTCTGTCCCATTTGTGACCTTGTGGTCAAAGCAGCCCGTCTCCTAGTGAAAAGCAGACTGGTCTCTAGAGGCAGAAGAACTCTGCTACATTTTATTTTCCTTTGTTATTTCATTTAGCCTCGCAGCCCTAACAGCAAAGGGTAAAATGATTACATGTAATACAAGATTTCAGACTAATCTGATGGGTACTGAAATCTGTTCTTAGATCTTACCTATCAACCCTGAAGTGGGATTTCTTTGATCTTTTTAAAAAATTATATCCAATATCTCCATTTATCAGAATTCTGTGTCCCACACACTATGATGCTTTACACCAATAACCATTACTGATTACAACAAAACTTTGTATTGATGAAACTTCAGCTCAGGTTGAGTAAACTTGCCCAAGATCCACCTCTGCTGCTGCTGCTAAGTCACTTCAGTCGTGTCCGACTCTGTGTGACCCCACCAGGCTCCCCCGTCCCTGGGATTCTCCAGGCAAGAACACTGGAGTGGGTTGCCATTTCCTTCTCCAATGCGTGAAAGTGAAAAGTGAAAGGGAAATCGCTCAGTTGTGTCCAACTCTTCTCGAGCCCATGGACTGCAGCCCACCAGACTCCTCCATCCATGGGATTTTCCAGGCAAGAGTACTGGAGTGGGGTGCCATTGCCTTCTCCGAAGATCCACCTCTAGCAAAGGGAAAAGCTCAGATCTGAACTTAATGCCATATTATTATTATTATTATTGATATGAACTATTTTTAAAGTCTTTAATTTGTTACAATATTATTTGCATTTTTAATGGTTTTTTTGGCCACGAAGTATGTGGGATTTTAGCTCCCTCACCAGGGATTGAATTTGTACCTCCTGCATTAGAAGGCAGAGTCTTAACCACTGGACTGCAGGGAAGTCCTATGCCATATTCTTAACTACTTTTAATGACACTATGATGAGTCATCAATAGTTGTCATGGAGGAGCCATGGTTTCTTTTGTCTCTTCCAAAAAAAACAGAAAATTAGGCTAAGGTTATCTGGAGAAGGAAATGGCAACCCACTCCAGTATTCTTGCCTGGAAAATCCCATGGCTGGAGGATCCTGGTAGGGTACAGTCCATGGGGTCGCAAAGAGTCGGACACAACTGAGAGACTTCACTTCACTTCACTATCTGTTTTAAGTTTGATTGAAGGGGCAAGATAGTGCAGGTTGGGCAAAGGCAAAAGAGTAATCATATCAGCTCCCCTTCTGTACAAGGCCTAGTTTCATCCTTTAGAAAGTCACAGGGCAAACACCGAAGCATTGAAAGCAAAAGTAAGCACTCTTGACTCTGTGAACAGTTACCCTGAAACGATAACCAGAGGTGGGTGAGTGATGTTCGGTCACGCTCGTATCCTTCACTGTGCTTCCTCTCTATCCTCGGCACTCCTGCGTCTCCCGTGGCTTACTGCACAGACCTCCTCATTCTATCTCTCAGCTCTCTTCCCTCCAATACATCTTCTGTTCCTACAGTTCTCTCTTAGAAGATACAGTTATCGTTTGAAAACCAGGTCTGGTAGAGGCCCCGTGCTGCCTCGCACCTGCCATGCCCTGAAGTGTGGGGCGGCCTTCCATGCAGCTTTGCTCTCTCCTCCGCACACTCCCGCCACTCGTCCTCTTCCCGCCGTCACTGCACCCTTTGCCATACCCTGCCTTAGTCTTTTTCATAGCTCTGTGTCTGCATATGCTGCTCCCTCTGGCAGAAATGTCCACTCCCTCCCTGTTTGTTCACTGGTTAAACTGCAGCTCTGAAGGTAGTCTTTTACCTTTATTACGTTTACTTCTATTAAGGAGCCTATCAGCATTATGTGTTAGTTACGAATGTCTCTCTTTCCATTTGACTTTGGGCTCCTTAAAGGCAGGGCTTGCATTTCGCACTTGCATTCCATGTCTCTCATCACTTCTGGCATATAGAGGTATAAAGGTACAGAATACATGTGCATTGGCTGGTCAAATGGATGGCATCTTCAGAGTTCATTCTTATTTTCTAGAGGATTTCACCTCACATATGCTCAACGAAGAAGTGGATAATAGCTTTTCTATACTTTTGTTTTACTTTGTCTCTGTAGATGAGACAGAAATTAAAAAGATAGAGTTGAATTGACCCTAAAGGAGAAAGAAAGCAGACGTACAATTGGGTATAGCGGACTTCCCTGGTGGTCCAGTGGCTAAGACCCCACACTGCCAATGCAGCGGCCCCGAATCCTATCCCTGGTCAGGGAACTAGATCCCTGGTGCTGCAGCTAAGGCTTGGCACAAATTCAAAAAGGAGGTGGGGTACATCAATACCAGTGTTTCTGCTTGAATTCTGCTTAAGGATTCTGATTACTTTTCAACTTATTTAACACGACATATGTCACAACCTAAGGACCTTATCAGAGGTCCCCCAAGAGGTTTATAATGGGTTCCTCTGATGATCTGAATTTGCTCTGACTGGGGGGCAAAAGTCCCAAGTTAGTCTAGTCCCAAGTGGCTAAATCTCTCTCTCTTTTTTTTCTCCGCAGGGAAACAACTGGAAGGCATCTGGTAAGTTGGATGGGGCTCCTTACGTTGGCTGGTTTATGGAATCATACAGCATCATGCATTTCAGGTTCCAGTCTGTGGCTTCCAGTTTGAAACTTAGCTCTCTAAGCCACAAATCTTCACGTTCTAATGCAGTGGTTCCCAGCCAGAAGTTACCAGTGTCTTGAGACGTTTAGGATGGATGGGTGGAGGCCAGGGTTGCTGCTGTAAACATCCTGCAATGCACAGGACACCCCTCCACAATGAACAATTATCCAGCTAAAAATATCAGTGGTGCAGATATTTCACCTGTCCTAAGGAAAGAATGATGTATGCCCATCCCTGGCCAAGTTTTCTAACTATAGAAGTCATGAGGACCCCACATGGGTCTTAAAACGCAACTTCATTGGTTTGTCAGACACAGGATGATGGTTGGGCTCTGTTCCATTTCTGAGGAAAGCGTAGGTCAGAGTTCTGACTGGATCCTAGAGCCTACTGACATTTTGGTTGACCAGATGACCATTGCTTTGTTTGACCGGAACCAAGAAGTAATATGAGCACCTTTGCTTGAAATAGGTCCACACTGAACACCATCTGGTCTTTCCCTCAATGTGATCCAGGTTAACTACTCCTGTTAGTTTGAAAAGTCTGGGAACAATCTATGGCCATACCACCCTGAATGCACCTGATCTCATATGAAAAGTCTGAAAACACATCTTGGTCTGCAGAGCTTTATTTCAGTATTGATTTGTTAATGTTGGGGTGACTCTCAGGACTCCCCTTCGCTCACATGATCCACAGCAGTGGTTCTCAACAAGGACGTTTCTGCCACCAGGAGAACGCTGGCGGCGTCTGCAGGCATGTTATAACCACGGAGGAATGCTAGTGCCATCTAGTGGGAACAGACCACGATCTGCTAAACCTTCTAGAATGCACAGGCCAGCCCCCACAACAAAGGATTTGCCAGCCCCAAATGTCACTAGTGCCAGTGCTGGGAAACTCTGATCTATGATGTTTATCTTAACCTTTGTTTGGTTAGAATTATAAAGCCGTTGACCTTGTAAGTCATATCCTGAGGCAGAAATTACTCTTACAGCAGGGTGGTGTTTGCTTTTCCTCAGACCAGTTTTAAGCCATCTGGCTCATTCTGCCTCTTCTCTGCGTTGCAGGCACACCTCCATAGTCGTGCACAAGGATGAGTTCTTCTTCGGCAGTGGCGGCATCTCCAGCTGTCCGCCAGTGAGTGTCTGTCCCCACCCCGTCCACTGTCCCAGGTTCCTGGGAGCTTCCCTAGTCCAGGAACCTTGCTGTCCTCCGTAGTTCTGGCATCTAGCCAGCGTAGGTAGCCCTGTGGCGTACTTCTTCACGATGACCTCAAGTCTCAGTTCAAGAGTACCCTTCACAGACCCGCCAGCCAGCTGCCCCTCTGCTCCCCTGGCATTCGTGGTTCCTCTGTCACGCTGGGCGTGTGGTGGTGAAACGGGCCATTGCTGAGTCTCCACAGGGAGCCCCGTGTGCGCCTTATAAGCTGAGACCATCTCGCTCTTCTGTCACCATTACCAGCTCAGTGCCTCTTTCCTGGTATGAACTCAGTCACTGTGAAGCTGGTGAGGGCGCTGAGAGAGAAAGTGAGATGCCCAAAACCGCAGCCAGTTGCAGCACTGGTGCTAAACTCAGGTTTCTCTGACTCCAGATCCCATGTCCTTTCCCAGAAGATTCCTGTCTGAGCTATCTAAGCGTTGTCCCAGGAGGTACTCAAGCAAAGATCAAAAAAACATTCATTTTGATACTTATAAATGGGATGTCATGTTTTATTTCTCCCTTCTACTGGCTCCCCACCTCCTATAACAAGTCCTTCATTAAGCCCAATTCAGTTCCACCTTGCAAGTGTATCTCAGAGCAGTCTGTCCCTCTTCATCTCTTCTCATTTCTCCGGAATTTTCACCTTAATCCAGTCACCCTCATTTCTAGCCTGGACCACAGCAGTGCATCTGCTCTTCCTTCTCAGTCAGTTCTCTGTACAGATGGCAAAGCAATCTTTTCAAAATCCAACTCTGATCATGGCATTCCCCTGCTTAAATCAGAACTCTTCCCCACTGCTCTCAGAATAAAACCCACAAAGCTCAGCATAGCCTCCAAGGCCCCATCCGATCTGGGCTCCCTTCCTCTCGATAGTTAGCCCTTTTGCAGGTTGTGCCCTTCCCCACCCTTACCACGCCTCCCTTCTCATTCCTTGAACGCCTTGGACATTTAAACCTGTCCTCTGACATCAGCCCACCTCCCTGATCCTTCACTGGATTAACTCTCTCCATCCTCCAGGTGAGCTCACTGTCACTTTCTTAGACAAGTCTTCTCTGACCTTTTGGACTGGGAAGGTCCCCTGTTTTATGTACTAATGGCATTCTGTACTTTTTCCAACAAGACCCTTATCACAGCTCATAATTATACATTGGTTTGCCTTTACTACTAGACTGTAAGCTCCACGTGGACAAGAATCTCATCTGTTTTGTCCTCATACCCCCAGTGCCTTGCACGAGGCCTGGCATGTAGTAGGTTCTCAATAACATATTTGTTATACGAGTGAAGAGTAGTGGGTCAAATAGTGACCTTTTGGTCTCTTGCACCTCTGACTACAGTAATCTGCTCACCACGCTTTCCCCTCGAATCTTGTCAGGCACACAGTGGGTGCTCAAGAGCTATTGCATGAATTTGTGATCTTTTCGAGGAGCACTGCTCTGAAGTGCGCTCCCTTACTCCCCAGCCCATTCCCAGCCCTCTCCTCCCCACTGATCCTGTTGCTTTCTCCTCAGCTGGTTCCCCCAGGGCCTCAGTCTCTCCTTGCGTCTGCTACTGCTACTGCTAAGTCACTTCAGTCATGTCCGACTCTGTGCGACCCCACAGACGGCACAGCAGTCTGTTAACCCATGGCTGAGGGGTTTTGGTAGGCCTTTCAGCGGCCAGTAACTCCCTTGCCAAGGGAACCCTATCACCTTGTTAAATTAGCCTCACAGATCAAAAAGGAACTGAATCGTGGAAATATCTGCCGGCTTTCTCACAGTTCTTCACGTGTTCCCAGTGTTACAGGGGGGAGCAAGTATGTCACATGAAAAGCTGGCTGCGTCCGTGATGAATACGGGCATGGAATGATGGCCGCCAGGTGTGAGCCATTTCTGGCTGTCCCTCGTGACTAGGCCTGCTGGGAACAAAGGGAGACTGCAGGTTCTGGGTTTCTGTGTCTATCCACTGAAGGAGTGGACAGTATCAGGAGTCCGACCTGCAGAAGACTTAGCTTCCCAGGGCCCCACCAGAAACCAGACACCCGACTTCTCAGCCATGTTGTCAGCCCACGGCCACGGACAGTCTCCAGGAGCCTGTAGGCTGTTGCAGCCTTGACACAGAGGAAATAAGTCTTCCTCTGCCCCAGGTGCTCTGAAAGTTAGAAGTTGTTGGAGCAGAGCATCTGTGGTCTTCCACGGCAGGGGAAAAACTTCAGCAGAGGGAGTGACTTACTGGCTTCCTTTGGGTTGGCTTTTGTAGGGAAGGACTTTGCTTGGGCCCCCAGATTCTGTGGTTGATGTTGGGAGCACAGAAGTCACAGAAGAAATCTTTCTGGAGTACCTGTCCTCCCTTGGGGAATCTCTGTTCCGGTGAGTGGAGAACAGGGGAGACGGTAGTCGTGTCTGTCTCTCCCACTAGATAATTGGCCCCCAGATGGCAGCCACCAGGTCATTTCCCCCAGAGCACTCAGCCCAAGGTCTGGCCCAGTATTTGCTGAACAAGTAGGATGGGAAAGAAGCTACCGTGCTACAAAAAGAGCTCAGCACTGCCTCCAAGGCCGCTGTTCCACCCAGCACACCTACTGCTGAAACTTTGAGGGAAGGAAGAGCTATTTATTCCTTCTGATTAAAAGCAGCTGCTGCTATTTCAGCACATGCTGCTCTCAACCAAGTATTTTGTCAGAAACAGGGTTTGTAGAGAGGTTGGGATGAAATACACTGGAGCAGGTTTTCTCTTACTGAAGCTTGAGTCAGTTTCAAGTGTTAAAATTCTAACCCCGGAGCTCAGCTTTTGTGAATGCAAAGATTCTCCTGAAATGGAGGAGCCATATGTTTTTATTTCATTCTTCCCTTTAAATACCCAGAGTGGCAAACCAGGCTCTGCTTTGGGAGTGCAGGAAAGGAATTCCCTGTCCTCAGATTCAGCTATGGTCGCCCTCCCATTGCCTAATCTGTTTCATGTACACGCTTACTGACTCATATCTGTGTCCCAAACCTTTCTCATAATGTACAGAAGTGAGGCCTACAACATCTTTGAGAACAACTGTAACACCTTCAGCAACGAAGTGGCACAGTTCCTAACCGGGCGGAAGATCCCTTCTTACATCACTGACCTTCCCTCTGAAATTCTCTCCACGTAAGTGGCTTCTGTCTGCCTCTGCCTTTGAAGTCCCCATTCACAGACAAGGTCTCTCCTCTGGCCCACATCTGCCTCCTTCCCCATCACCGCCCCCCACCCCGAATCCAGGCTGGGTGGGGTGTCGTGATGGCAGCTTCTGCCTTGGAAGGCCACCATCCTTTCTGCTCTCGGAGGCTCACCCTCCTCCTGAGGGTGGCCTGAGTGCAACTGTAGAGCTTAGAAACCCACTTAATGCCGGCCCCAGTGTTTGTACAGAATCCTAGCATCTGTCTTTCCCATTGCACATGAAGCTTGCCACTCCCCAGAAGTGCCCAGTTAAAAGGCAGTTTAGATGGATGAGCAGAGTAAGTCAGAGAATTAGTCAGGGGACTTGTTTTGAAACTGTCAGTCTTTCTTCCCTTGCACCTTGAGCTCTTTGACATCCTCAGAGACAACCCCCCAGTCAACCTCGTGCCTCATAGCACACAGACAGCCCTCAGTAGATGCTTTCTTCAAAACACCCTGTAGCCCCTCCCACCCTGATGTGGCCCACCATCCAGGCAGTGTCCTTTCAGGGGACATGCATACTCAGTGCCATCGTACCCCTCCCTCCCCTTGCATTCAGGCAGCCTCTGCCCACTGCAGGACCAGGCCCATCTCCTGACTCTGACTCAGTTGCTCTGAACTGAGGACCTGTCCAGCAGAGAGCCTGACAGGTTTAGCAGGCTCAGCAAGGTGAGCTATCCTTCACACCTGGGTCAGAACCCCTCAGGAAACAAGGCTGTTGTCAGTGTCCAGCCATCGAGGAGAGCCCCATGTCCCTGGCCCTGCCTTCCTACTCCTTAGTGGGCGTGTTAAACCCCACAGCAGGATCTAGGTTATGGGCCCTGAGTAGCTGGAGTGTTCTCACTGCTATTATTTGATGCATGGAGTTCCTGGACTTATCTGAATTAGGCTTACTATTTCTTGGTTTCCTCTGTTTATCCTTTAGAATTTTTCACTTCCTTTGAATTCAGGGATGGTTTTCAAAAATGGCAGTAGCCACTGAAGAAAACCGAAAGCCAATAACTGAGATATTTTGCGGGAAACCCAATTTAAAGTTGTAGTAATCTTGGAAAGTCTCTTTTTTTATTTTGGCTGTGCCACACAGCATGTGGGATCTTAGTTCCCCAATCAAGGATCAAACCCACATCCCCTGCATTGGAAACGGGGTCTTAACCACTGGACCACCTGGGAAGTCCTAGAAAGTGTCTTAAAACTATAGTGTCCACAGTCTTTTTTCCAGCTAAGCTACTCTGAGAGCAAACTGGGCAGTGGCATCAACACCTTCTGACAGCCTGCACCTGTCACTTTTCCTGAGTACTGCCGATACCCCCAGAAGACCCCAGTCCCCCCGAAGTCCAACTGTGTGCCTTCCTCATTTCTGACTTTCTCATTTCACAAGCCCACCCGAGCACCCGTGTCTCTTCTCTCCGCAGGCCCTTCGGACAGGCCCTGAGGCCCTTCCTGGACTCCATTGCGATCCAGCCTCCCGGAGGGAGCCCAGTGGGCCGACCCAACGGCCAGAGCTAACTGGACTGCATGGGACCGCCCTGCCTCACCAGGGCTTTTCCTTTTTAAACAAAACAAACCCTACCAGATTTCTATTTTATAATTTTACATCAGAGCTAACAACCAGGGGACGGCTTTTTAAATTTCCCAGGGAAGGAAATCACCAGGCTGCATGTAGGACACAGCTGCTAAGACGCAGAACAAAATGCCATCCCTTCTAATAGTATTATACTAATTTATTAAGGCTCTCTTGTCTGTGAGTTCACTTTTGACGCTGCTTCCTAAGCGTCCTCCCCACTGGAGAAAGGGAGGGGCTTTGTTTAAGCAAGAGGCACTGTTCGGGGGAGCCCCAGCCCAGAAACTCTTTCTAGAGAATGCCCATACTCCACCCAGGTTGCCACCTGCTGTGGGACCCAGGTGAGTTTCACATTATCCATGACCTGGAAGTGGTTACTCGCCACCATGAAATAAACCAAAGGATTGGTGCACATGGGGCCAGTTTCAGGGAAATTCACCCAACCTATGTGAACTCTAGCCACGATCTCTCTCACCTTCCCTCCCCTCCCCCAGCAAGGCCAGGGGGCCCGGACTGGAGCAACCAAAAGCCTCAGGATGCGGGGAGAGTAACAGCAAGTGCCAGTCCAGAGGAAACAGGATGAAGCCATGCCTCCTTCCACCTAGACTGATGGCCAGTCCTCTGACATCGCTCTAGGAGAGCCTGCCTTGCTGTCTACAGTCTGCTCTCCCTCCATGTAGCTGACCTGTCACAGTTAATGAAGGTCTGGAGCAGCAGAGACCTGGCCTTTTGTCTGCAAGTAATAATGTAGGTTATTGACAGTCATTGTACCCACCCCACCCAGACCAATATGCAGTATTCAGCTAGGGACCAAGAGGAAATGATTCCCTGCTCTTGGAAGATGTCCCTGATGTAGAAAGCATAATAATGCAGAATCAAGATGGCAAGAAAATGTAGTTATTTCTCATAGGGACTTTTATAGTATCCTAAATGTGTTTTGAAGGCACGTGTTATTTCTGGTGTCCTGACTTGAAGGAAGCAAGATGGAGGGTGTGAGTGGCCATTTTCATAAAGGGCTGTTGGCCAGGAGCTTCTAGGCAGGCAACAATCTGAAAGTTTCTAACCTGGAGAGGCTTTCAGATTCTCTTGCTTCCCGTGAGCCCTTAAGTTGGGAGAGTGGATGTGGAGAACTCAGAGCTCCTTGGTACCTGAGCCCCAGCCCTGGCCTCCATGGGCCCCTCCTGCTGTGGCTTTCGCCAGTTCTCAGACTTGAATTACCTTCTTTCTCCTGGGGTCTGGCCCGCAGCAGCTGCCTTTCCTCTCCAAAGAGCTGCTGCTCGCGTCTGGCCTCATCTCCCGTCTCTGCCGCTACCATGGCAGCTGGCATTGCCAGGCCTCAGCTGGGGGAAAAGGTGTTCCTCTGCCTTAGTGTTTGCCTGTGGCCTGAGCAGGGCGTGGCCAGGATGATGAGCTGTGTTATCAAGTGACATTTTGGAACTTTTAAGACTGGGAGCTAAACCAGTGAGTACTTTATTCTTCTCAAGACCCACTGATTTGCCAGTGTGCGTGGTAATGATACATCAGAGCAGAAACTAGCAGGGCTGCTATTCAATGTGGACCAACTGGCAGAACTGGCCTGTGGAGAACGCATCTCAGGCCGGGTTCCTCCTGGGAGGGCAGCATGCTGGTGGAGGCCACGGCTCTGCTGCGTAGCCAGGTGCCCTCCTTTTTTCAGCTTGCCTTGCCCAGCCCTCTCTCTCTCCCAGGCGCCTGCTCCAGACCCCTCTGCCCAGGGTGCTGTGCTCTGGCCAGAGCATGGTGGGCCTCACAAGCTCCTCCTGTCTGTCCTCCCCTACATCCGGGCTCAGTTGATTTATCTCCTAGTAGTCACCTCCAGACTCAGGGCTGTACCACGAAGTCAGCCTGAGCTGCTCCCCTGAGAGACTTTGAGTCCCCCGGTTCACGGAAAGTCGCCCTTCATGCGCAACAGCCATTTGTGCCAAAGCCCGTGCCTTAGGGCTTGTTGGGGACATGGAGGGAGCAGTAAGCCTTCTCCTTAGCTCTGCAGGAAGGCAAACCTTCCCTCCCCGACCCTAGTCCCACCATCACTAACTGGAAGCCCAGGCTCAGGCTAGGACCCCCAGCCCCATCCTCTCATTTCTCTGTATCCCAGAACCTCAGGAGCCTGCTTACTGTGACCAGCTAGCTCCACCTGGGCGCACACAGGCAAGCGGAATGAGAGAGGAGGCGTGTGCGATTATGTCACAGGGGGACGCCCCCATCGAGGTCCATGGGTCTAAAGGGGCGGAGGGGAGGAGAGGGGATGAAACTGCCACCCCCTCCCAGAAATAAAGTTTGTACCTTGGAAATTCCTTTCCACCCTTGAAGTCAAGCTGGTAATTGTGTCTAGTATGAAGGTGTTTGCTGGTTTTCTTTGGTATTTTTTCTAATGCAATAAACTCACTTCTGCCTGCTGCATTTGTGTGCTGCTTGAGGGTCTGAGTCTGAAGGCAACGTGAAGCAGCTCCAGGCTGCTGCTGCTTCTGTCTCCCTCTGAGCTTAGCTTTGCTGAGTCTGGACATGCTGCCCGTGCTTGGCTCTACGCCTCGTGGGTAAAAAGTGATGAGAGCAGGGAAGAATGTATGACTCACCACCGGACTATAAAGGTGGAGAAGGCCCAGAGAGAACTCGACTAGCCTAAGGTCACCTTGTGGTTGGGGGTGGAAAAAGGCTCAGAAGCCTGGTTTGCTGGGGCCTCAGAGGACATCCACCTCACAAGAAGGGTCCACTTCTGGCTTCAGTTTGGCTGTAGGCTGGGTCTGTGGCCCTGGGGATCTCTCCCCACCTTGTTACCATCATGTCACTGAACAAGTGTTGGGGTGGATGGACAGCTCTCTGAATTACCCCTGATATGACCAGACACATCAGCTTGGTGGTGGGTGTCTGAGGGTTCAGTCAGGTCAATTGGAGTGAGCACCTTCCCCTCACAATGGATGTGAGATGTGAGCACTGGTCCCATTTTACAGATGGGCAAGTAGGTGCAGAGGTGGCGAGTGGCTGAGCTCTTGAATCCAGGCCATGTTACCACAACCCAGCTGAGACATCATCATTGAGGCACTGCCTCTTTCCAATGTGCTAGCTTAAAAATAAAGCAAGAAGGGGTAGGAGGCGGGAGGGAGGGGACATATGTATACCCATGGCTGACTCATCTTGATGTATGGCAGAGGCCAACACAGTGCTGTAAAGCGATTATCCTTCAATTAAAAACAAACAAAAAAAAAAGCAAGAGTTTCTGTCTTTCCAGGAGACAGGCCAGGCGGCTTTAGCTGACATATTTGCTTCCCAAGAGCTGGCATTTTTAGGGTCAGAAGTCCTTAGGGGAAACCTAGTCCAGGGAGTTACCTGATTGATCTAGGTCTTAGGATTTGGCGCTTTCACTGCCCTGGGCTGGGTTCTATCCCTGGTCAGGGAACTAGATCCTACACACCACAAAGAAGATCCTATGTGTGGCAACTAAGACGCTTAATTTCAAAATACAGTAAACAAATCTGAGAACTAAATGACAAAACGCAGATCTGAGAAGAGCATTTCAGGCAGAAAGAGCAGCAGCAAGTGAGAAAATGTCAGAGGGACTGAATGGGACTGGAGCAGTTGGAACTTGAGCAGAGGGGGTGGTGGGAGATGCTGAAGCTGGAGAGTGGGTTGGCCCAGTAGGTCAAAGAATGATGTGACTGGTTTGCACTGTTGAGAACAGAGTTGGGGTGGACAGATGGCAAGAGGAGCAGCAGAAAATCAGGGAGGAGGATAGGGTAGCTGTCAGGCAAGAGGTGAGGGGAACTGTGCCTCTGCCGCGTGTCCAGAGCTGTAAAGAAGCCCTGCGGATTGGTTTGGTCCCTGTCCCCCGGGTACTTAGAATGTCAAGAAAAATGGAACAGCCCCTATGAAACACGCAAAGGCAAGAGCTACCAGGACTGAGGGCTGCTGTCAGCTACATGGCCCGCTTCTGTGAGCTTTTAATGTACTGTTCCAGCTCTATTTGGATGTGCTTAGATTTCTTAGTTTGTTTTTTCCAAAAGGAAAAAAGTTGGGATTATATGAGCTTCCCTGGTGGCTGAGACGGTAAAGAATCTGCCTGCAATGCAGGAGTTGCAGGAGACACAGTTTCGATCCCTGGGTCGGGAAGATCCCCTGAAGAAGGGAATGGCAGCCCGCTCCAGTATTCTTGCCTGGGAAATCCCATGGACAGAGGAACCTGGTGGGCTCCAGTCCATGGGGTCACAAAGAGTCGGACACGACTGAGCAACTAAGCACTTTCATATGAGTATAAAGATAACGTATATTCAGAAGATGTAAGCAACCCATGAAAGTATAAAGATGAAAAGTCATCTAAAATTCCATCATCCTAAGATGTTAACGTTTTGTGAACATCTTTGCAAGATGTTTCTGTTGATTCAAAGGTACATGTTAGACATGCTGTGTCATCCCTGGCTTTGTTCTCTACCCAACATGTAGCGAAGATCTGAAGCCCCTAGCAAAGTGGAAGGAGAACCATGGAGGAGGGGGTGGGGGTGCTGGACCGAGGAAATTCCAAGAGGAAGTCATTCCAGCAATTGTCCCCAAAGCCTGAGGGAGCTAGTAGGAAAGAGTAAGATGCTCCGGACTTTCCTGGTGGTCCAGTGACTAAGAAGCCTGCTCCCAATGCAGGGGGCCCAGGTTCCATCACTGGTCAGGGAACTAAATCCCACATGCCACAGCTAAAGATCCTGGGTGTCTCAACTAAGACCCAGAACAGCCAATAAATAAATTAAAAAAAAAAAAAAAGATGCTCATCACAGATGTGTGCCAGGAGGTGGGGAGGGGCATGATGGTACAGGAGGATTCCTGCAGGCATATTGAAACAGGAGACCCATGTCTCCTTATGTGCACATGGGGACCCTGACCTGAGAGGGCACATCACTGAATGTGAGCTCTTGCCCATGAAGACTGGCTGTTTTGGTAAGGGTTGGGGGTTCCCAGACTGGTCCTGGTCTACAAGTTTGCCTGGGAGCCCAGAGTCCTCTGCCTTTTCCCTGGTTAGATAGAACCCAGTAAGGTCAAGCTGCAGTGAGCAAGATGAACACCAGGTAGCGCTGTGGACTCACGCGGCCCAGTTCACCCCGGAATGTCTTGGGTACCACACTGGTGAAGTCAAGTGAAGCGAAAGTCTCAGTGTCCGACTCTTTGCGACCCCATGGATTGTCCATGGAATTCTCCAGGCCAGAATACTGGAGTGGGTAGCCTTTCCCTTCTCCAGGGGATCTTCCCCAGCCCGGGAATCAAACTAGGATCTCCTGCATTGCAGGCGGATTCTTTATCAACTGAGCTACCACTGCTCCAGGAGATCAAACCAGTCAATCCTAAAGGAAATCAGTCCTGAATATTTATTGGAAGGATTGATGCTGAAGCTGAAGCTCCAATACTTTGGCCACCTGATGCAAAGAACTGACGCACTGGAAAAGACCCTGATGCTAGAAAATATTGAAAGTAGGAGGAGAAGGGGATGACAGAGGATGAGATGGTTGGATGGCATCACTGACTCAATGGACATGAGTTTGAGCAAGCTCCGGTTGTTGGTGAAGGACAGGGAAGCCTGGTGTGGTTCAGTCCATGGGGTCAAAAAGAGTCGGACACGACTGAGAGACAACTGAACTGAACTGACTACTGGTCACCTAACCTTACCCTGCTCCCCACACATCTCAACTTCTCCGTGACTCCCACAGAGTCCAAGCAGCAACAGCCACGCTTTATTCTCATGGATCAAGGTTCTTCCCAAATTTGTCCCCAGACCTACATCCCACTCCCTCCCACCACCCCCAATGGCGCGTGCAGGTCCCTATCACTGCAGATCCTCTGGAGGAGGGCATGGCAGTTCACTCCAGCACTCTTGCTTGGAGAATCCCATGGACAGATGAGCATGCTGGGCTACAGTCCTTAGGGTCAGAAAGAGTCAGACATGACTGAAGTGCCTTAGCATGCACAGCACTGCAGAGGGTTTCCGGCCTCCATTTCCAGCCTTGGTTTACCACCTGTCCTCAGAGCAACCCATACTCAGCGCTAAAGGCCCAGCTCCCACATTTCCTCTGCAGAGCCTTCCTATGTACTTGCTAAGTCACTTCAGTCTGTGTCCGACTCTTTGCAACCCTATGGACTGTAGCCCACCAGGCTCCTGTGTCCATGAGATTCTCCAGGCAAGAATACAGCAGTGGGTTGCCATGCCCTCCTCCAGGGGATCTGCTCAACCCAGGGATCGAACCTGTGTCTCCTGCAACTCCTGCATTGCAAGCTGATTCTTTACCGCTGAGCCTCTGGGAAGCCCAGAGCCTTCCTGAGCCCCTCCTAATTTGGGGCAGACCTCTTCCTCCCTAGGAGCCTCCCGGCACACTCCCACCAGCTGGGGCTCTCCAAGGGCAAGGTCTGGCTGATTACCTGATGCCCAGCACAGGGCCTGGCACAAAGTCAGCTCTGAATGAATCTGTTAGGTAATTAGAATAGGAAAAAGGAGTCCAGAATAGCGGTGGCTAAAAGACAAGGGAAAAGCCCGCAAAAACAGAACAAAGGAAGGTCTGAGGACGCTAGTGAGGACCTCAGGTGGAACAAACAGCACTTCTGGCTGGCCCAATTTTCATAGGGCAGGCCCAGGGGGAGGAGAAAAAATGTATAAAAAGAGCAGCCAAAGGGCCAGGGGTCTTTCTCTCCGGTACACATGCTTTCTGTCTCTCTCTCTCTCTCTTCTCTTCGCGTCTTTGTGTCGGCATGCCCTAAAGCCTCGAGGATGTATTTTCCTCTATTTTCTAAATAAAACTGATCTGTCCAAGAATTATAACACAGACTGTCTGAGAGCTGTGAGGCACCAAGGGCTTTTACGTCCGTCGCTTCAAATCTTTGTTGTGACGAGACAGAACCGAGGAGATTCCACTCCCCTAACAAATCAACCCACCAGTTCAGTCTTGGTAGGGCTGACATTTCAGGGGAGGGCAGGTCATAAAAACCTGAATTTGGAGGTAGACCAACCTGGATTGAACCTCAGAGACCTACCTCAGAGGCCTTGATCAAGGCCTTCCCTTCTCTGGGCCTCATTCTGCATCTGATAGTTCTGGATCAGATAACCTCTAAGGCCCCTCTCAGGGGGACTCCTGACCACCACCTAATCCCCACCACAACCCCCAGCTTCATCCCACAAGTGAAGTTTGAAAGTTGAGGAGTGACTTGCCCAGGATCTCCCAGTTCTAGGGCTGCGTTCTAATCTGCAAAGACCACTAACTGCAGGCTTGGGGGGCTGCTGCCCCTTCCCCCAGCCCCAAGTAGGGCAGAGTCATCCCTGTCCCCACTGGCTTTGGCTAAGGGAGCCCCAAAGGTGCCTCTGACAACCTAGCAATAGCCTCCACCCCCTCCATAAACACCACCTTTGAGCATGTGCTGTTCAGCTTAAGCTCAAGGGACTTATTTACTGTGAAAACAATGTAAGCGCTGCCGGCATTTTGAAAAATGGAGGAAAAGAGCACACAACATCCACAGTCTCTCCAGCTTCCCACTGGCCCTGAACTGAGATGGAATTAAAACCAGCAACCACCCCTGACCTCTTCTGACCTGAGCATCTTTAAGCCCTTCTCCTTCCCTGCACCCCTCATCTTCCTAACAGCCCAGGGGAGCTGGCAGTGGCGGTCTCATTAATAAATGTGGACCAGGCTCGGAGTGGGAGGGGGCTTTCCAAGGTCACCTGGCTGTGGCGGGGCAGCCCTGTGAACTCTCAATCTGACTGTACACCTACTACGCCCAGGTTCCCCTATGGGGCCGGGACTGCCTACCCTCAGAAGGCCACATTCCAGGGAGGGAAAAAGAGGGTCAACCTCTCCTATATTCATTAACTCAGTGACTGTTCTACCAACAGTCAGGGTCACGGGAAAATGTGAGCTTTTATGGGAACAGAACCGGATGAGAATCCTGCTCTGCTGTGATGCTGGGAGATCCTCTTCTCTGGTGTCAGCACCTACCTCTGGAGATTGAGTATAATAAGGGTACCCACCTCAGAGGGTTCTTACAAAAGTAACTGAAACACACAAGGTAGGAGCTACACCGCCAGAGCAAACACAGAAGTCACTGACCTCCGAACCTCGGCCACTGTCTGGCCCAGAGGAGCCAAGAGCCTTCCTTCTGAGCAGGATCCGGCCAGGCTGGGGTCTCAGGCCCCCTGCTTTCAGGCCTGGCTTCCTCTGTTGCTCTGAAAACATCCTTCTGGTCAGACCTCTCAGTCCCAGTTGCCCAACCCTGCTCCTGGCTCTCGCTGGGGCCTCCCCTGGGCCCCGCTTGAGCACCAGTTGCCAGCGATGAGCCTCCCTCTTAAAGGAACACACCAATGACCATAAGGCCCATCCAACCTGCTCTTCCTGCATCTGTGCCTCAGGGCAATTCACTAGACCCCTCTAGAGCTTCAAATCCTGAAAGATGATGCTCTGAAAGTGCTGCACTCAATATGCCAGCAAATTTGGAAAACACAGCAGTGGCCACAGGACTGGAAAATGTCAGTTTACATTCCAATACCAAAGAAGGGCAATGTCAAAGAATGCTCAAACTATTGCACAATTGCACTCATCTCACACACTAGTAAAGTAATGCTCAAAATTCTCCAGGCCAGGCTTCAGCAATACGTGAACCGTGAACTTCCAGATGTTCAAGCTGGTTTTACAAAAGGCAGAGGAACTAGAGATTAAATTGCCAACATCCACTGGATCATGGAAAAGGCAAGAGAGTTCCAGAAAACCATCTATTTCTGCCAAAGCCTTTGACTGTGTGGATCACAACAAACTGTGGAAAATTCTGAAAGAGATGGGAATGCCAGACCACCTGACCTGCCTCTTGAGAAATCTGTATGCAGGTCAGGAAGCAACAGTTAGAACTGGACATGGAACAACAGACTGGTTCCAAATAGGAAAAGGAGTATGTCAAGGCTGTATATTGTCACCCTGCTTATTTAACTTATATGCAGAGTACATCATGAGAAACGCTGGGCTGGAAGAAGCACAAGCTGGAATCAAGATTGTCAGGAGAAGTATCAATAACCTCAGATATGCAGATGACACCACCCTTATGGCAGAAAGTGAAGAGGAACTAAAAAGCCTCTTGATGAAAGTGAAAGAGGAGAGTAAAAAAGTTGGCTTAAAGCTCAACATTCAGAAAACGAAGATCATGGCATCTGGTCCCATCACTTCATGGCAAATAGTTGGGGAAACAGTGGAAATAATGGCTGACTTTATTTGTTTTGGCTCCAAAATCACTGCAGATGGTGACTGTAGTCGTGAAATTAAAAGATGCTTACTCCTTGGTGTTATGTCCAGAGTCCAAGTCCCCAAAACTGAGAGAATAAGACCTCTACAGCAATGCAAACGCACAAAGGGGTTTATTTCTAGCTCGAGCTAGGGCTCAGTCTCATCCAGCACAGTGGAATCTTGATGAGAGCCCCGAGCTCTGAATCACATCTACTTTTATACAGACGTTTCTTTGTTCCTGTAACAACATAGCTGACTGGCTAAACCACATGCACAGGCGGGACTTTTAAACCTCGTATCCCTATCCGGATTGGTGTGGGCGGGGTTACGGGGATTTCTTCTGATTGGTCGAGCTACACTGCCTGTGGGAGTTCCCAGTGCCTCAGCTTTCCTAGAGACTAAAAATACTCAGGCCCAAAAAAAAAAAAAATAAAAATACTCAGGCCTAGCCTGTCCCTTAGAGCCTATCTTTGCTCCAGTTTGGTCCCAACATTCCCCCCTGTCTTTTGATCATATAGAGCAATTTTCCTCTTTATTTTGGGGCAAGGCCTGATATTGTTGCCTGAGTACGGGTAGCTGGACTGTATTGATATGCTGTTTTACAAAGGTTATAAGCTTATTTAGGATACATGGGCCAAAGGTGAGTATTAATAATAGCACCATGAGAGGGCCCACCAGGGTGGAAATCAGCATTGTCAACCACGGAGACTCTTGAAACCAGGACTCAAACCATCCCTGCTGGGCCTCTCTCTTTTCCGTTGGGCTAGCCCCTCCCTCACTCTGGCCATAGATTTTCTTACTACCCCAGTGTGGTCTGCATAAAAACAACATTTTTTTCCTAAAGCTGTGCAAATTCCCCCTTCGATTTTGTAGGACTACCTCGGACAGGGAGGTTAGTGATTTTTTTAGGTGGCTAATTGATTTTTCTATGCGTGTGATGTCTTTATCTATAGCTGCCCACAAGGAAGTAAACCCTTGACCTTGGAGAGACAGGGCAGCTATCCCGGTTCCTGCTCCGGCAATCCCAAGACTGAACATGGTTGCTAATGTGATGGCCGTGATGGGCTCTCTCTTAACTCTGTTNCCCCCGGATCGGGGTTGCCTCAATTACTTTTTGTGAGCCTGGATTTTTTACTTGATTGGGGCCCACACTCTGGGTCCAGATGTGTTCTATTGTCTGGCTAATAGCTAGAATTCCTCCAGGGTATGGGCCGGGCCACCTGACGTAGAGCTGGAAACCCCAAGATAGCCCGGAAACCCAAGACCTCTCCTGTTTAGCCGGCTCCTGATTGAACATTACTTTTACCTGGTCAATCTTATGGCTGGGTGTGTACCTGACTCCGACGTCGGGTAGGGGATAGACAAACGAGAAGTTGACCAGGTCCCAGTTACCTACCTCTCATTTCCCTTCCCCGTCACTGGAGGTCACACAGCTCCAGGCCCAACAGAAATAATGTTGTAGACCCCTGCAAGTCCCCCAGCTGTTTTTTATGCGTCCGGGGCACGCCCAGAATCTGTATCTCCTCAAGAATGGTCCCTCCCAACCACTGTCAATCAGTTTCCCCAGGTTGAAGTATAAATCCGGCCATCAAGTATTGGGGGGGGGGGTGAATTCCGGTGGTCGAATTGAGTACCTCCCGAGTCAGTCCGTTCTGAAGCTTCCAGGTGATTTTGGCAGGCTGATGCGGGTTAGCACTGGCTGTCCCCAGGTCGAGGAAGACGGCCACCAACAGGAGGATCAAGGTGATTCGTCCGGAACCTACTGACGGATGAGCTTCAATTTTAAAAGATTGGAGAGATGCGGTGCCACCTTCCATTTTCTCTGGGCCATCTCTTGTTCTTCCGGAGTGGCACGGCGCACGTGGTTACAGTGCACCCAGGGTCCAATGCCATCGACCTTATACCTGTATGCTGTCCTGTTCCCGGTCTCATCATCTGGCATGCCTTGCAGGCACGAACTATGTCTTGTATAGTTGCCTTTTGTCGGGGAAACCGCAGACGCGCTGTCTGTAGGAGTGCTAGAGTCTTTTTCTCCCCTAGATGGGTGGTCTGATGTAGGTGCGTGCAAAGGTGTCGACCCAAGTCAGCCGGAAGCAACAGGTTGTCATTTTGGTCCCGATACCATCTGTCTCTGCTCACAGGACAGTTGGTATTTTTTTGAATCTAATTTAGATCAGAAGAGGAATACTCGGGGGTTGGGGGCAAGGTTCCCATTCCCGGGGGTGGCAATCCCATAGTCAGTATGTGGGCTTTGCAGTCTCCGATGGCTGCCTCTCTAGCCGCCACATTGGCGGCACGGTTGCCTCGAGCCTTGATATCTTCTCCCTTTTGGTGTCCTGGGACATGTACTATGGACACTGGTCAGGGCCGGTGGACTGCTGCTAGGAGTCTGCAGATCTCAGGTAAGTTTTTAACTTCTTTTCCCTCTGCTGTGAAAAACCTCTGCTCTTTATATATTCGGCACTGAATATGCACTGTGCCAAATGCATACCGGCTGGCGGTATAAATGGTGATCTTTTTTCCTTCTGCCCTTTCCAGTGCCTGTATCAAGGCTATTAATTCCGCTTTTTGGGCAGATGTTCCAGGAGGCAGAGCTTCAGCCCAGATGACCCTTCCAGAGTCATTAACAATTGCTGCCCTTGTCCTTCTTTGTCCATCTTTTACAAAACTACTTTCATCTGTAACCATACTAGTTCCTGTCTTTTAAGGGCACATCTTTGAGGTCTTTCCATATGGCCGCCACATCGGCCAATATCTCACCACAATCGTGGAGGGGGCCGTCTTTCTCCAGGACAGGCAGGAGAGTGGCCAGGTTCAGGAAGCAGGGCGTCTGAAAGTGTATCCGGGAGGTATCCAGCAGCAAGGCCTGGTAATGGGTCAAGTGGGCATTGGAGATCCACTTACCGGGTGGCTGCTTGAGAATCTCTTCAGTGGCGTGGGGAGTGTAGACCAGGAGCTGCTGTCTATAAGTTAACTTGTTGGCATCATAGACCAGGAGAGCAGTGGCTGAGATGATTCGGAGGCAGGGGGGCCACCCAGCGGCCACCGGGTCCAGTCTTTTGGAGAGGTAGGCTACGGGTCGCTTTCAAGGTCCCCATTGTTGCGTCAGGACTCCCTTTCCTACTCCGGAGGTCTTCGCCCAAGGCCTCGTTGAACAACGTTGGTGAGTTTTTGAATCCCTGTGGGAGGCGAGTCCAGGTTAGCTGTCCTGTGGTTTGGCCGTCCTCGTCAGCCCATTCGAACACCAAGATCTCTTGGCTTTTAGGGGCCAGAGGCAAACTGAAAAAAGCATCTTTCAGGTCCAGAACTGTGTACCAGACACAGTCCGGCGGCAGGCCACTCAAAAGAGTGTACGGGTTGGGGACCGTGGGATGAATGTCACTCACCCGTTTGTTGACCTCACGAAGATCCTGGACTGGCCTGAAATCTATTCTTCCAGGCTTTTTCACCGGTAGTAGGGGGGTATTCCATGGGGATTGACACCTTCTGAGAATTTCTGCCTTCAGGAGCCGTTGTATGTGTGGCGCAATTCTTCGTCGGGCCTCCTGACCCATGGGGTATTGCTTCACCCATATACGGGTGGCATCCGCTTTCAATTCGACAACGATGGGGGGTCTCCGTTTCACTAGTCCCACCCCTGCCGTTTCTGCCCAGGCCAAAGGGTATTTTTGAACCCAAGGTTGCACGGTAGGGTCCACAGCCTCGGGGGAGGGGGGTCCCAGCTGGTACAGTCGATATTTGTTTTCCAGCGTGAGGGACAGGACGTGAACTGGATGTCTGGTCCCATCCATAACCGATATCCCCCCGTGGGTGAAGTGGATCTGCACATTGACCTTGGATAACAGATCCCTTGCTAGCAAGGGTGCTGGGCATGCCGGTATCACTAGAAATGAGTGAGACACTCACTGGGTCCCTAAGTCCACCTGACGTTTAGTAGTCCAGCAATATCGTCTTGCCCCAGTGGCTCCTTGTACCCAGCTAGTCTTTTTAGACATCGGTCCCTCTTTGCGATTGAGGACCGAGTACGGGGCTCCTGTATCTACCATGAAGTCGACCGGTTTCCTCTCCACATAAATAGTTACCCAGGACTCAGGGAGGGGTGCCGAATCTTGACTCCCCTAATCACTATTTTTTTATGCATATAAAACGTGGGCTCCCGGGGAGGGTGCCTCTCTCCTGGGCAGTCCCCCAACTTGGTTTCTTTTAGGGCACTCATTCTTCCAATTGTCCCTCCTCTCTGCAATATGCACATTGGTCCTTTTTCAGCGCCTGCCTGGCTGGTCTCCCTTTATCCTTTAACCTGGTGTCCTTAGTTCTCTGGGGATTGGGGCCCTGTCTGGTCCCCGCCAAGAGAATCTGAGCCAGTTTTTTCTGATTTTTCCGGTTCTCTTTGGCCCTATATTCCCTTTCTTCCTGTCTGATCCATTCCTCCCTCTCCTCGGGAGTCTCTCTATTATTAAAAACCCTTTCTGCCTCCCTCACTAAATCTTGTATTGATTGCTCCCCTAGCCTGTCTATTTTTTGCAACTTTCTCCTGATGTCCGGGGCTGCCTGATTCACAAATGCTAGTATAACTGCCGCACGTGATTCATCGGCCTGTGGGTCCATGGGGGTGTATTGTCTGAAAGCTTTCATTAACCTCTCTAGAAAGGCTGCTGGGCTCTCAGTCAGTTCCTGTCTAACCGAATTTACCTTGGCCAAATTTGTTGGTTTCCTGGCGGCTGCTCGAAGGCCAGCCATAAGAGTCTGGCGGTACACTTGGAGACACTCCCTACCTTCAGCACGCTCGAAATCCCAGTGGGGTCGTGTCAGTGGAAATCCCTCATCAATCAAATTAGGCTGCATGGTGGGTCTTCCATCTACCCCTGGAACGTTTGTCCATGCTTCCGACAGAATCCGTTCGCATTCCTCTGTGGTGAAGAGCACCTGAAACAGCAGCTGACAATCATCCCAAGTGGGGCTATGAGTGAATAGGATAGATTCTAAAAGGTCAGTGAGGCCCTGGGGTTTTTCTGAGAACGAAGGGGTTTGAGTTTTCCAATTATACAGATCACTAGTGGAAAAGGGCCGGCCCCGCCCAAACGGGGAATGCCCAGACTGTTGAGGTGGGGGCCTCCAGGTCGCCATTGTCTGCCAAGCCGAGGACCCCCCTGGTCCTTCCTTGAGTCCCCTGAGCAGGGCCCCCTTCCTGGGATGGGGCCGAAGGTTCAGTCTCTCTTTGTGTTTCTCCGGAAGATATCTGTGGTACTTGGGGAGCAAAGGTGGGTGTACATAAGTGGGTGGGGAGAGATCGGTTTCCAGGTCAATTAGGTTAGGATATAGTGAGGATTCCTGGAATACTGACTTCGTCCGGACATCTCGGTCTTTATGCTCTTCCTCTTCAGATGCCTCCACGACAAGTACCTGTGGAACTGACGGAGTGCAGGGAGGGGGAACAAAGGTTTCAGCCAGGCCAGTGGATTTTCCACCAGATCCTGCCAGACTAAGATGTAGGGTGTCTGGTCTGGATGTCCAGAAGGGCTAGGAGTGAACACCTTTTTTTTAACGGCCCGGATGGTAGGCAGGCTAAAAGTCCCCTCTGGTGGCCATCTGACATTAAGAGAGGGCCATTCAGAAGAGCAAAAAGTTATCAACCTGCTCTTTTTTACCAATAATGGTAAGTTTTGTGCCCTAGATTTGAAATCAGAAAAGTGGTTAGTCACGATGGATAACGGAGTAGAAGCTCCCTGACCCATAATCACAGTCAATTACAGGAAACAAAAGGAACACACAGAGAGCAGAAACAGTGCCAGCACACACAAAGACACGGCAAACGGAGGACAGACAGACGTCGGGCCGAGAACACAACTCCAGGTTTTCTTTGGGCCCCCTGAGTTTTCTTGCCTCCTAAGGTTACCTTACCGAAGGGCGTCCACTGCCCACCAGATTCGGGATCGAGAGAGAAGCACTCTCCCTCTCCCCTGCAAAGCCAGCTGCCTTCCAGCGCGTCTGCTGGGCCTCCGCCTTAAGCTAGCTAGGGCAACTAATCTGCCCCTGACCAGACCTGACACCCGCGTTTGGATACCTTTCCTCTAAGTAAGGACACCCCTTCTGCCAGGAGGGAGTTATTTTTCCCAGTTGAAGGGATCCCGGACGAGCCCCCAAATGTTATGCCCAGAGTCCGAGTCCCCAAAACTGAGAGAATAAGACCTCCACAGCAATGCAAACACACAAAGGGGTTTATTTCTAGCTTGAGCTAGGGCTCAGTCACATCCAGCGCAGTGGAATCTTGACGAGAGCCCCGAGCTCTGAATCACATCTACTTTTATACAGAGGGTTCTTTGTTCCTGTAACAACATAGCTGACTGACTAAACCGTACGCCCGCTGGACATTGTCATTTTGTATAGCATTGTAGGAATATATCACAATTTATGCATTTCTCATGCCCATATATCTTCATTTTTTTAACTGAAATCGTATAGTACATTTTACTTTGTAACATATATTTTTAATTTATTTTATTTGGCTGTATTGGGTCTTAGTTGTAACATGTAGGATCTAGTCCCTGACCAGGAATCAAACCCAGGCCCCCTCCATGGGAGCATAGAGTCTGAGCAACTGGATCACCAGGGAAATCTCTATAGGAATTCTTAAGCAAAGGAACAGGTATTGACTGTGAGATATTAGAGACTGATCTAGGTAGTTCCAGCCCCACCAACTGCCTGTAAACTAGGTAGATCCTGGGAGGGGTCTTGGGCCCTGGGAACACCCAGAGTCCCAGGGGCCAGATCTAGAAGGAACAGGAAGTGCAGAAAAAAAAGAGTTCAGTCTTCACTTCCTCTGAGAGGGTTCCATTTGCTATCTGCATCCAACAAAAAACAAAAGCTTCCTGGGACTTCCCCAGTGGTCCCGAGGTTAAGCCTCCTTGCTTCCAGGGATCTCTGGTCAGGGAACTAAGATCCCACATGTCCCGTGCGTGCTTAGTCAGCGTTCTGGTTTTGTTCCCTGCAGTGTTGCTGGGACCCATAATGGTATCTGGCCCAACGTGTTGTTTAATGACTAAAACAAACTCTGCTGCAGGGCCTTTTTCCTTTTGCCTCTCCAGTTACGGCTCCTTTGTTGTAGTTGATTAGTCCCTAAGTCATGTCTGGCTCTTGAGCAACCCATGGTCTGGGCCCGCCAGGCGCCTCTGTCCATAGGATATCCCAGGCAAGAATACTGGACTAGGTAGCCATTTCCTTCTCCAGGGGATCTTCCCAACCCAGGGATCGAACCTGCATCTCCTGCATTGGCAGCCAGGTTCTTGACCACTGAGCCAGCTGGAAAGCCTTTGGAAGAAATACGTTAGTCTCTTCTTTTCACAGGTGAGCAGGGTCAGACAATCTCCCTGTGAGCTTAACAAAGGTACTTTAGTTTAACAGGACTTCCCTTGTGGCTCAGCTGGTAAAGAATCCACCTGCAATGAGGGAGACCTGGGTTCCATCCCTGGGTTGGGAACATCTCCTGGAGAAGGGAAAGGCTACCCACTCCAGTATTCTTGACTGGAAAATCCCACAAATGGAGGAGCCTGGCAGACTACAGTCCATGGGGTCACAAAGAGTCAGACATGACTGAGCCACTTCACTCTGCTTTACTTTAGTTTAACAGTCAGGTAGAGGGGCAGGGTCCTCTGCGACAGGCCATTATGTATGATTATAGTAACAGCGATGAAAAGCAGGTCAAAAGAAACAGTTCCAACGTAGAGTCAGATATGGTATTCTCTGCAACAGGATGGCAGGCAACACTCCCTGGCCACAATGGTCTCACAGTCCTAACAGGCCAGGATTGCGTCCTCATTTATGTAGATGAAGAAACGGAGGCCCAGCAAAGGAAGGTGACCTGTCCAAGACCTTAAATTATCAGACACCTCACTGCAGTTCTCCGGACTCCGCCTCCAGGGATCTCCCCAGGGTACCACAGCTACCAAGACAGGAAAACAAACAGGCCTATCAACAGCATTTACTCATAGGTGTGTAGCTGTGTTTCAGTAAGAAGGAAAAAAGAATTAGTTTTTCTCTTTCCCTTTCATTCGAAGAAGATAAAGAGAACAGTGAGCAGGCCCGAATGTTCCTAGTGTTTTTTTCACTTTACGTGCTCAGTTACTTCAGTCACGTCCCACTCTTTGTGACCCCAGGGACTATAGCCAGGGACTCTGTCCATGGGGTTCTCCAGGCAAGAATACTGGAGTGGACTGCCATTTCTTCCTCCAGGGGAGTCTTCCCGACCCAGGGATCAGACCCAAGTGTCCAGTGTCTCCTGCATTGCAAGCAGATTCTTTACTGTTTGAGCCATCAGGGAAGCCCTTTTTTTTTTAACTGCTCCTAACTCTGCATGTCTATAACTAAGCTTGCTTTTCTAAGGGGATGACAGAGGATGAGATGGCTGGATGGCATCACTGACTCGATGGACATGAGTTTGAGTGAACTCCGGGAGTTGGTGATGGACAGGGAGACCTGGAGTGCTGTGATTATGGGGTCGCAAAGAGTCGGACACGACTGAGCAACTGAACTGAACTGAACTCTGTAGGAGCTACAGTTCACACCTATTTTTCCTTTGACTCTATGCTAAATACACCCAGTAACCTTACAACACCTTTCCCTTTGTAGTTACATATCAGAAAGAAGGCCACAGAGCCAGACTCAATTATTGGATTGCTGACAGCCGGTCTATGACTGTCTTTGAAACAACGCAAGAGGAAGAAGTCAAGATCCTAACGCCTTTGTTCCTCATCACCAGCTCCTTTATCTTATACAAGCCCCTAGACTTCTGAATGGGGGGGGGGGGCACAGTTCTTGAGGCATTAGCCCACTGTATTCCCCTCTCCACTGGTTGAGAATTAAAGCCACCTTTCTATTTCCTCCAAAGTCTGTCTCTGTATTTATTATGCTTCAGTAGGCAGAGAAAGCCAAGATTTTGGCCAGCAATGGATACATGTGTCTCAGGATGACCAAAACAACCAGAGGCAATCACAGGTATCAGGTTAAAGATGGTGGGTGTAGCAAAAATGCCAGCCTACGGAGGCAACCAACCCATCGGGATACAGAGGGGAGTGGAGGTGGGGCTTTGGTTCTGGCTTCTAAAGAGGAAACAAAGAATCTTAAAGAGGAGAAAGCTGGGGCCAACGCATTTCCAAGAGGAGAAAGAACTTTGAAACTTACCATAAAATCAACATCCAGAGAGGGGCTACTCTGTGGGCTCTTTCATATTTATTACTTCTTTTCATGAGCAAAGCAACCCTACAAAATAGGTGGTGTTCTTCTCATTTTACAGATGGAAAAGTGAAAGTGAAGTCGCTCAGTCCTATCTGACTCTATGCGACCCATGGACTGTAGCCCACCAGGCTCCTCCCTCCATGGGATTCTCCAAGCAAGAGTA
>SJYQ01008829.1:113199-179001 GCA_006410935.1 Redunca redunca | reverse complement strand
ACCCCCCAGGGAACGAGGCCTCAGCCCACCCTCCCCGCTCACCGGGCCTCCTTCTGGCTGCCGTGCTTAATGATCATGTCGATGTAAACAGACCAGACGTCTGTGCGCTTTGGGTAGATGCTCAGCGTGCTCTCAAAAATGGCTCTGGCGCGTTCTGCATCCCCTAGCTGGAACTCAAGCTGCGCAAACTTGGCGATCACATCCACGTCTGCAGGGAGAGGACGGCTCAGACACAGAAAGCAGAGAGATGCCCTCATCACAACACATGACTCTACAGGCAGGGTCTGATGCCTGATTCCCTGCCCTTGGGTCCTGAGACCCAGGTGATGACAAGAGGGATGCAGGGGCGAGTTGAGGGCTAAATACACCGATGGGCACTGCTCCATGACTCCCAAACAGCAGACATTCTGCTCTCTGGGCCCAGAAGGTGGATGGGGGATGGGAGGTAGGCCGTGGGGCAGGCAGGCACAGGCAAAACAATTGATGCTAACCCCTTTTTTGTTTCTCAACCTCTGGAGTTTAAAATGCAACACGAGCACATGTTCACGAGTATATAATCAACAGAGAGCAAGCTACGCACCCTCCAGAAGGCTTCCCTAAACCAGCCCTTGGATGAGAAGACCCCCATGCCCCTGCCCAGATTCAGGGAGTCTACTGTGCTCAGGATCAGGGTGGGTGAGTGGAAGGAACGAGCACTCACGCTCTTTCTTAGGCAGGCACTCGAGGGCTCGCTGCATCACACGGTGGCTGGCCTCCGCCTTTCCCCTCCGCAGAAGGAAGGCACCGTATTTGACCCAGACAGCTTTCTCCTGCCTGAAACGCTTCAGCATCCGGTTGTAGAGTTCGCCAGCTTCCTGTGGGAAGAATGATGTAAGCTGAGAGAGCAGGTGAAAGCAGCGGGGGCAACGACAGAGAGAGATGGCTATGCTCGTGGGAAGCTAGCCCTGGGCTCAGGGGCTCCCTCAGCGTCCAGGCCCCGATCCACGTATGTGAGGGGAAAGGGCAGGCTCCCAGGATGAGAGCACGTGCTGGGGAACCTCCCTCCTAATCCCATGCCGCGAGGAGGTCGAGACTAGAGACAGCCTGAGCACGATGAGGGCGAGGAGAGACGGAAAGGGGCGACTGGGCCACATCACCTCCTGTCTGTGACACCTCTGTTGGTGGCTCAAGGGTGAGGGAAACGACTTCTCCCACATGAAGATAAGCAAGCCTGGGGCAGGACTGGGCCCAGAGGCAGGGGTTTCCCCCCTCCCGGAGACGTCCCCGCTGCCTCAGGGACTTCCAGGAGCTTGTCTCTGGGTGGCTGAGGGCCCTCTGGAAGCCGGCTGCCTGGCCCAGACCCCTACCTGGAACTTCTCTGACTTGGTGTAAATGTCAGCCAGATGGAGAAAGACCTTGAGAGGCTCATTGTACTGCACGGCCCGCTCGAAGACCTTCGTCAGCGACTCCTGGGAGCCATACATGTTTTCCAGGTTCAGCAGGGCTACCCACACGTTCAGCTTCTCCTGCTCCTCTCTGGAGGGAGAACAGTCAGCACATGAGTCCATCCTCTCAGCCCCACGAGCCCCCACCCCCACCTGGGGGGCTGGGACTACGTCCCCTCCCCAGGCTCCACCCACGCCTCAGCCCCGACCCCCACAAGCCGGCACTGAGAGCCCCACTGCAGCTCACGTGGAAGCAGGAGCCCCGGCCCATGGCCACGGGGTCTGAGGCGGCCCTGGCTTCCACCTCCACTCTGGGAAGGAAACCTACCAAATCTCAAACTGGCCTGAGGGTTGGGCTGGACAGGGCAGAACCTGTGGTCTGAATCTCCCCTCAAACTAAGATAATGATGCAAAGAGCACCATCCCTCTTCACTAGCTTTTGGGAAACCTGCTAGAACCTCGGCCTGGAAGACGGTCACACCAGGATTTTCACCCAGGTATGTGGAGAGGCAAGTTTTTCCTCTTCTACTTTTCTCCAAGTGGGGCACCTGAAGTGTAGGGACCCATGGAAATGTGACCCTAGCTCTCTCAGTGAAGAGGACCATGAAATATAAATAAGCAGATCTATGTCACGTCCGGGCCGTCTCTGAGAGAAAGCCTCTGAAGCCATGGGCCCTGGTGGCAGTCGCCCCAACTGCTGCCAGCCTGCGGAGGAGACATGGCCCTCCCTGAGGAAAGACGGGGCCCAAAGCAGGACGGTGGGCCCGGGACCTGAAGGAGATGGTCTTGAGCGCCCTCTCGGCCACGGCCCGGGCCTTCTCGATCTCCGTGGCCTGCAGGTGGAAGGCCATGTACTGCAGCCACAGGAGGGAGCTGCTGGGCGAGCTCAGCACCAGCCGGTCGAAGTCCTCGGCCGACTCCGGCTGTCGCCCAGGATCCATCAGCGCCTCCTCGATGCGGGACAGCTCCTTCTCCGCCTTCTGCTTCTCCAGCTCCCTCTCCTTCTTGCTTTTCTTCTTCTGCTGTGAAAAGCAGAGCAGCAGGTGAGTCTTCTGCTCCTCAGACCCGGAGAGGTCTGCAGTGGAAGCCAGGAGCCGGCAGGGCAGTCCGGGGCTCGGCAATCACTCCCCGCCTGGGACGGCCCCACCCGCCCGAAGAGACATGGAGGCATGGGAGCCCAGGGGTCCCTGCGAAAGAGGTGGTGCCCGGGAAGATACGGCACCGTGGCTTGCTCTGGCTTCTCGTCCTCCTCGCTGTCCGAGCTCTCTCCGTGAGGTGGCAAGGCCGGGGTCAGAGTGTCCAGACCCACGTCCCAAACGAAGCCGGAGGATAGCTGTAGCCGGGGCGCGTCTGCTGGCCTGGTCAGCTTCTCCTGAGGATCAAAGGCACGCGTGAGGCCAGCACTGGGCCCAGAGGCCCCTGCTCCCCAGCCCCTTCCCACTGGAGGAGGAGGGGCTCCCACCATGCCCAGAAACCTAGAGGTCTAGACCAGGCTACACCCTGGTCCACTGGGGAAACTTACAGGAGTGACGAAAAGCTTTCTTTGTAAATAACTAAATTTAAGTAATAATTTTTAAAAAAGCCACATATGCATACACACATTAATGTAGGACAGAGGTGTGCCAAACGCTCTGAGGGAGGCAGGGAAGCCCTTCCACACCGGTCCTCAGGGTTGTCCTCATTTCTGACAAGGAGACACAGTCTCAGATAGGCTGAAAAAGGCTTTTTTTCTTTGCTGGCTCTCCCACCTCCTGACTAATTTAATTTAGCTCCACTTACAGACTGGTTCCAAATAGGAAAAGGAGTACGTCAAGGCTGTATATTGTCACCCTGCTTATTTAACTTATATGCAGAATACATCATGAGAAACGCTGGGCTGGAAGAAGCACAAGCTGGAATCAAGACTGCCGGAAGAAATATCAATAACCTCAGATATGCTGTTGACACCACCCTTATGGCACAAAGTGAAGAGGTACTAAAAAGCTTTTTGATGAAAGTGAAAGAGGAGAGTGAAAAAGTTGGCTTAAAGCTCAACATTCAGAAAATGAAGATCATGGCATCTGGTCCCATCACTTCATGGGAAATAGATGGGGAAACAGTGTCAGACTTTATTTTGCAGGGCTCCAAAGTCACTGCAGATGGTGATTGCAGACATGAAATTAAAAGATACTTACTCCTTGAAAGGAAAGTTATGACCAACCTAGACAGCATATTCAAAAGCAGAGATATTACTTTGCCAACAAAGGTCCATCTAGTCAAGGCTATGGTTTTTCCAGTGGCCATGTATGGATGTGAGAGTTGGNTTCCAGTGGCCATGTATGGATGTGAGAGTTGGACTGTGAAGAAAGCTGAGCGCCGAATTGATGCTTTTGAACTGTGGTGTTGGAGAAGACTCTTGAGAGTCCCTTGGACTGCAAGGAGATCCAACCAGGCCATCCTAAAGGAGATCTGTCCTGGGTGTTCACTGGAAGGACTGATGCTGAGGCTGAAACTCCAATACTTTGGCCACCTCATGCGAAGAGTTGACTCATTGGAAAAGACCCTGATGCTTGGAGGGATTGAAGGCAGGAGAAGAAGGGGACGACAGGATGAGATAGCTGGATGGAATCACTGACTTGATGCACATGAGTTTGAGTGAACTCCGGGACTTGGTGATGGACAGAGAGGCCTGGCGTGCTGCGATTCATGGGGTCACAAACAGTCAGACATGACTAAGCGACTGAACTGAACTGAATAAATGTGGATTAGCATTGACTTTTAAGCCCCTTCAACGGTTAAGCAGGGGCCCGTCCTTAGGACCTGATGACCAACTGAGGAAACTAGCCTTGCCATCTTTTCTTATTTTACAGAAAATGAGCACAAGAAAGGGGTGCTGATGACAGCCCAGCCCTCAGGCAGGAGACCAGGGACTCTCCTCCTGAAGCAGCCCTCCTCCCCAACCCCGCCGCCCCTCACCTTGGGCAACATGCTCATCTCTTCTGCCTCTTCTTCTCCTTCTCGGTAATACACTTCCACACCACTGTCATCCTCCTCGGACAGGGCAGCTTTCTTCTGCTTCTTGTTCCCGATTTCCTGGGATGACAGGCAGGGACGATGCTGAGCCTCGCTTCTCTCCACGGCCCACGGGGTGCTTGATCCCAGCCCTCCCAGCAGCATCCAGTGCCCCACACAAACTCAGCTGTTCTCAGTCCAAGAGGCTGCAGCGAGGCAGCTGCTGGTGGCTTCTGAAAGGCTCGCCTTCCACATGAGGGGAGGCCATCTTCCCGAGGGCCCTACCTGCTCACTGCTGGACTCAGGGTGTGGGCGCTTGCCCAGCTTCTTTGCCTGGGGCTTCTGGGGCTCTTTCTTATCCTTGCTGGGCGGCTGCGCCCCCTCCTGCCCCTTCCCAGTTCTCTTCTCTTTCTGTTTCTGCTGCTTCTCCTCCTTTGCTTTTCCTTCATGGTTTCTCTCCACTGCCTCCGTTTCCCTCTCCTCTTGCTTTGGAGGTGGCTGTCTCAAGGGGGCAGAACGTGCGTCCTGCTTTCCAGTGGCGTCAGGGAGGATTGACAGCTCTACCAGGCTCTCCTGATGGTTCAGGCTACGACAGGACGACAGTGGATGACGAGGGCAACACAGTACAGTGGGTCCTGCCCCCACCTGCCCTGGAATCCATTCAGTCATCTTAGGAATGACCCACACATCATACGACAGTTAGAAAAATACAGAGCGTGGCTGTGCTGCCCCTTCCTCCAGCCCCAACTACAGGTGCTGTGCAAAGAAAAGTACACACCTGCTTTTAGGAGTTGAGGCAGAAGGCGCCAAACAAAGGGAGCTCATGGACCACATTTACCATTACCTAGGCCATGATGTTTAAAGTTTAGCTCTCAATCTCCTCCCAGAGTTCCCAGAGAAAGGGGTGAGAGAGAGAGAAGGCACCCACCGTAGGACCTTGGCTGTGAGCAGCTTCCCCTCAGGGAGGTGTCTGTCATAAGGAGCGTTCTTGGACTGGTTGTGCTTGGAGACGTGTGGGTGTTGGGCCAAACCCGTAACTGAGGGGCCAAGGCTGACAGGAGAGAGACAAGCGTCCCATGGTCGTAAACATGGCAACGGAGTCCCAGCCAAGCTAGAGCCCACACCCTCCCAGAGACCCAAGTGGGACAAAGGTTTACAACAGACACAAGGTTCTTGGCATTCAGCTAAAGAAAGAGGGCTTTGTAGACTGGAAAAATCATCCAGCATAATGAAGATATAATAGAAAGGTATTTTTCACCCCATATCAGAGCATCACAGCACACAACTCAAAAGCTGCCAGAAGGACAGAAGGAAATAAGAAAACAGAGTAGCAGCAGGGGAGGCCGCAGTGGCTGGCGCTGGCAGCCCACAGAACGCTCCCGCACCGTGGCATGCCACATCCTGTGTCCAAAACACCGAACAGAAGAATAATGTACAACTTAATTTAAGACACTGTGGGAACCCAAGTCTCCTCCCTTCACGTTCCTTCAGAGACGGTGACTGAGGGAGCAGCGGGGCCAACCAGGACAGGCTCCAGGAGGACACGGGGCTGGTCCACGTCCCCAGGCTCCGCCTCACTCACCCTACGAGCACGCCGGACGGCTGGACCGACTTCACGAAGCCCCTCAAGAGCTGCCCTTCCTCAAGGTCCTCGATGGAGTTAACCTCTGGGTCTGTTATTCTGCTTTTCGTCTCTGGGTTCGTCCTAAAGGAATAAAAAGGCTTACACACGTACCTCTAAGCCCTTTGCCCACCCTCACCCCTGACTCCCCCGTGATAATGTGCTCAGTCACTCAGTCATGTCAGACTCTGCCAGCCCATGCACTGTGGCCCGCCAGGCTCCTCTGTCCATGGTACCTCCCAGACAAGACTATTGGGGCTGCTTGCCATTCCTGCTCCAGGGGATCTCCCCACCCAGGGGTCAGGCCCACACCTGCTGCATCTCCCTCACTGCAGGAGGATTCTTGACCACCGCGCTACCTGGGAAGACCTCCTGTGGTAACAACTCTTGGTAAGAATGTGACTCTGGACCTGTCAGTAGGCCATCACCTGCAGAGCCCAGCCCCACCTTCTGAAGTCCTGTCAGCTCCGGACAGCGCTAATAGTAACAGGGAGAGGATGGTCAAGCCTCATAAATGTCCATTTCAAACCATGACTTCAGGCCAATCCACTTGACGGCACTCGCCCCTGCTGTGTAACCCTGGGGGCTACATCACCTCCCTTCGCCAGGACCACCAACAGGCAAGCCCAAGCCCCAGTCTGGATGTCTGCACCTTCCCCTGGGAAACAAGAGCCTGAGCGGACAGGGTCTTCTACAGTTAGAATGTCCTCAGCTTTTCTGGGTAGGAACAGGGCCGGGCATAAAGGAGGTGAGCAGTGAGGCAAGCTGGGAGGCCCAAAGCCCTGTCAGGTCCACGCAGCCCCTCCTCAGTCCTCTGGGGGGCTCTTCCGGATTCTTGTCCTGGTGGCACAGACACTCACCTGGACGACCTCAGCGACAAAGTCAACACAGGGCTTGCAGCGGACAGGACGCAACACCTAGAACGGGAGCAAAGGAGAAGGCAGTGCAGACCCCAGCACCCTGGGAGGCCGGGGAGCGCCTCGGCTTCCTCTCACAAGGCTGAGCAACAGGCCAGAGTGAGGGCTCCGCTCTTCATCCTGCTGAGGGACTCGGGACGAGGCCTTCTCTGGGCCTCAGTCCATCAAGTAAAAGCAGCATTACTTGCTCTTCTCACCCAAGAACGGTGCTGGCAGGAGGAAACCAGAGGACACGCAAGCTCTCTGGAAGGCATGCAGAGCCACGTGGGGAACACGCAGGAGATGAGACCTGCCCCGAGTCGGGGGTTGGGAGGGTTTGATCTCGTGGAGAGACTCACCCAAGGAACCGTGGCAGGGACGGCCCAGGACCACTGCAGATTCACAGTTCAGAGGCGGCCCCCCAAGTGAGACCTAAGCGCGGAAGGCTTCAGGGGGAAAGTAGGGTTTACTCTTACTAGGGGACTTCCACACTCACATCACAGAAAATGGCAAGTAATAGCCCAAAGTCACAGGGTAGAGAATCTTACCAGGAGGAAGGGTCTCAGCAACAATACAGCCCAAATCCTCCCACAACAGCATCTGTGTTTCCCACCAGAGCATCACGGCCCTTAACGCAGGGAAGGACCTAAAGGGATTGTCTGCCTTTGGGGACTTAACTTATCATCCACATTTGAGAGTCAAGGAACTACAACTGAACACTACTCATATGCTTAACTATAAGCTTATTAAAAAAATATAGTTTGCTAAAAATAAAAAAATCACATCCGTATTTTGTAAGCCTAAAGAAAAGAGATGATTCTGGATTTCTCTGTGACATTCTTCTTCTCCTAGGCCCTGGGCATTTTTGTGCTGTTGAGCTCTGGCAAGTGGCTGAGGATGAAGGCAGGTGCTGGTGGCTGGAACACTCGAGATGGGAAAGAGCAGTTACTGCTTTCCAGTCTCAGCCTCTGGAAGGCACCTGCTCCACTGCGGGATAACTGTGTGTGACTGTCAGGAAAGGATGTATTGTACCAAGCTGAAATATGCCTCTGCAATGCTTGTTTATTCAGGCTATGAAACGGTTTCAAAACTCTGAGGCAGGTTCATTTCTGGGCATCCAAAATAGTTAATAAACAACTTGACCAAGCAAAGCATATAACAAATATAAACAGCCAATAACCATGAAAAATGACCAGGAAGAGAAATTCAAATCAAATTAAGAGATCAATCTGGGCCTATTCAGTGGCGAAGATTAAAAATTAAGAACATCCAGTGTGAGCTAAAATTCCCAGTGTCGAGACCTCCCTGGTGGCCCAGGGGTTACAACTCTGCACTTCCAATGCAGGGAACATGGTTTTGATCCCTAGTTGGGGAAATAAGATCCCACATGCCACACAGGAAAAAATACCCAGTGTTGACAGAGGTGTGAAAAATGAACAGACACATTAACTGTTAATAGAGATAAAATTCAGCACAGTCCTTTTGGAAGACACTTTGGCAAGATAGGTACCATTATTTAACCCATCAATTTTACTTCTAGAAATTTACTTCACACACATACTTGCACTAGTATCCAAACATATGTGCAAATATACTCACTTCAACATTACTGACATCAACAGAATTATTTACATAAACTGTGATTTTTAAAAAAACACATAATACAACTCAAAAAAAAAATGATAAAAGTAAGGTAAAGAACAAGAAAGGTTTCGAAATACTAGCATAGGAAAGAAAAAGTGCATGAGCTGCTGCTATTAAGAAAAAGCAAGTTGTAGAACAGTATAGAAAATTAAATTCTACTATTACATAAGGGAAAATTATAACTACATATATTAGAGTCTTGAAAGAAATCGAAGCAAAAGCGATGGAGAAACAGAGGAGCAACAGCAATGTTCAGTTTCCACTTTACATGCTATTTTTTTTTTTCAGTACAAAATCACACACCTGTAATTAAAAAAAATCAAAACCGCCCAAATCCCCACCAATCCCACAGATAGTGGGAAAAAGGAAGAGTCCAGCCTACCTGACAATCTGCTGTGGGGCGAAGTCTTCCAGGTGCATCTCCGAGTAGGAGTCACTCACATGAAACATGCTGACTCTTCCAACCCTCCCGAAGGGGAAGGAGACGGTCAGCCCCTCCTTGGGCATCACCTTCACCACACGGCCCATGGCCACTTCCCCCTTCTTGAGCTTGTGAGGACCTGGCAGGACAATGAACCAGATGCAGGGAAGAAGAAGTGAGCCAAGAAAGAAGCTGAGACAGTAGCCAACCAGAGGCTGGCGGGAGGTGAAGGTGTCTGGGCTCAGTGTGTCTAGAATGAGTGGACCAGAATGATCACACAGACCCAGACCACTGTACCACGTGATCAAGGATGCCAAGGCCGAGTGCTGGACAACCCTTTCTGAGAGACCTAAGAAAAACAACTGTAGGTAAAAGTGTCTCAAACACAGGCCACAAAGCAAAGCCCCAACAGAAAAGCTGTTCCAAGGACACAGCCTCTGCAGCAGAATTCTCAAGGATGCTGACATCCACGGCATCCCTCAACCTGGGCGACAACTAAGACCTCCTCCCAACCCTTCCCACCCCCTCCCTTCCTTGACCAGGTCCCATTTCATCACCATACCTATGAGTGAAAGAGACAAGAAGGCCTTGGAGGAATCTGCTGGGCCAACCACGGTGGCCTTCAGGGCCTGGCCAATCTGGAACTTCTTATCTGGATGTTTCAGAACCTAGAAGGATAAAAAATTTCCTTTGATGTTTGAAGAAAGGCCTGTTGTTTATCTAAAACCACGGTACAGTAAGTATCCCCTATGGGACAGATCCCTGTCCCCACTGTAAGCACACACCAAGGATTAAGTCGAGCTCAGGGAGCTGGGATTTCCTCTCCAGGCATCTCAGGCACACTGACCTTGAAACTAAGAGAAGTAAGCAACAAGGGAATTCTCCCTCGGACGTCTGGAGCAATCTCCACCTCGAGCCATTTCTTAACCATGTTGTACTGGGAGGGAAAAAAAACAAGAGAAGAAATGGAATGGGGCAGATACAAGCATCTCATCTTTTCCGTTCACTAAAACAGACACTCCTAAAATCACACTGAAAGGGCCCTAATCCTACATTTTCCCAAGTAACAGGAACTCACCCCCACGGCCCAATGCCCCTGCCCACCCTCCACTTCTCACAGGCTTTACTCAGTCTAGCTCAGAGCCTCCACCAGCCCAGCAGAACACACATCCTTCCTGGTGCCTCAGCTGATCAGGAGGCAGAAAAGGCCTCGGAGATAACGTCCTCAAGCAGTAGAACCAATCCCAACCTCGTAGCCTCCTCCAAGCTCAGTTATGCACAGTGAGTTAACAGCCTTCAGGGACTAACATCTCATTTCTAAATCAGTTTAGATTTTTCTATTGACACAGTGCTCCACCCTAAATATACACCCCAATTTTCAAGTCAACTCAAAAAACATTTATCAAGCAGCCACTACACACGGCATGATAACAGCCAGGCCCTGCCTTCAAAGAGATTACAGTCTGCAAAAAGTAAGTTGAATGAGTATGCAAATGGCTAGAGCAGAAAGCAACACACAGGAGTATAATATGCTACAGACGCTATAGGAGAACTAGTGAAGGGAAGGTTATCTGTGCTAGACCTGGAACAGACAGTACCCCAGTGTAGAAATAAAGAAGGGAGAAAAAGGAGGTTTTCAGCATGACCGGTACTCCAGATTCATGAGGTCAGATTATAAAGAGTCCTTTTTTTTTTGGCCACAATGTGTGACTTATGGATCTTAGCCCCCAACCAGGGATCAAACCCATACCCCTGGGAGTGGAAGTGAAAAGTCCTAAGCACTGGACCACCAGGGAATTCCCTCTGAAGAACCTTAAATATTACTCTAAGGCATCTTGGATTTATGAATATCTATAGACAAAAAAGTAACTAAAGGTATCAAGCATCATGGACATAATTAGACAGATGCTCATGCAGGAAGGCTCTGGCAACACTGAAGAGGAGGTACCCCTCAAGGTCAAGTCCAGACAGACCTTGACCTTCTCTCTGATATGTTCTAACCAGTACAGTTCTCACTCATCTCTTCCCTTTACTCAACTACTATTCCACTTAGGGTTTGAACACATAATCTGACACCCAATTTACATATTGTTTTACACTGTTCCTGAACTTTATGAAAGGCAAAAATCTAAAATCCAGTACTTTATTTTGAATAAAATTTTTTATTTCTTATATGTTCTGATGAAACTTTATTTCTGGACACAGAAATGTGAATTTTACATTATTTAAAATAAAGTACTGGATTCAAATTCTTGCTCTATGATGTATTTTTCTGTCTATTTTGTACAAGAAATCTACAGACATGTAGAACTGTGAGTTGCTTGCTGTTTGGAAGCCATAAATTTAGCTCCTTGAATAGACCAGATGTTTTCTAGGAGCAGAGGGCTTTACTGTCTCCCACACATCAGCAAGGCAACAAGCACAGAATCAAAGCCTGGTGCAAATGGTCACTGCCAGCTCCTCCCCCCTTTCTTCTATAAGACAGCCCTGCATTGCAGGGCGTGCATTCTCACCTTCTTCAAGAAGCAAGTCACAGTCTGACCAGCCTGATACTGTTTAATCTTCTCCAAGGGGCTTACAGAGTGAGTGTTGAGAGCAGTATGGCCATCCTTCAGTTCACTGTTTGCAGAAAAGCAATGGAAAGAGTAAACCAATCTCTATAAGCTTCTAGCTTGAGACCATCTCCCCCAGCTGGCCTTGGATTAATTTTACTGGACTCCCCTAACACATACACACCAACCATGCACACCCCCATTTCCGTCCACAAAAGGGAATGAATGTTCACAATACCTGCATGAAAGTTAATCCTTTCCAACTCACTCACCTAGGTATGAACAAACTACAAAGTAGGTAGCCAACAATGATCCTCATAAGTGTAGAAAAGGAAATTACTTTACTTATTTCAATGCTTGAGCTACCGCTTTACTGTTTGCAAGACTGCTTTCACAAATGAATGTGACAACACTCTCATGTCTGACTCAAACAGGAAAGATACTATTAAACTCATTTTATGCTACAGACCCAGGAACTCAAGTCAGAGCTTCTGACTCAAAAATTCAGGGCTCTGTCCCGTGCTGCTGCTGCTGCTGCTGCTAAGTCACTTCAGTCATGTCCGACTCTGTGCGACCCTATCCCAGCAGGCTCCCCCGTCCCTGGGATTCTCTAGGCAAGAACACTGGAGTGGGTTGCCATGTCCTTCTCCAATGCATGAAAGTGAAAAGTGAAAGGGAAGTCACCTAGTCGTGTCCGACTCTCTGCGACCCCATGGACTGCAGCCCACCAGGCTCCTCCATCTGTGGGATTTTCCAGGCAAGAGTACTACCTTGGCATTATCACTTTCTTGATTCTCTTTGTCTATGCAGAAAAGCAACGAGGAGCTGTGGTCTGAAAATTACCAGTCTACAAATCACTTCAAAGGAAGCACAGAGCTCCCATTGTTCCAACCCAGCCCAGCTTACCCATTCAAATTTCTAATACAAAACAGAACTCGTCAATAAAATGGTACAAGTAACACTGGTAAAAACTGTAACATATAATAGCCAAGTCCTGGTGAATATAAAAACCACAGGAAACTCATATACAGGTAAAGAGGAAACACAGATATCCTATGAACTTTGAGAACATGGTACTAAGTGACATAAACCAGTCACAGAAGGACTATGCATGACTCCCCTTATATGAGGCATCTAAAGACATCAAACTCAAACTCAAAGAAACAGAAAGTAAAATGATGGTTGCCAAGAGGCTGGGAGGTGAGCAGGAAATGAATGGGTATAGACTTTTAGTTAATGCAAGATGAAAAGGTTTAGAGATCTGTTTACAACAATGTGCATATAGCTAACAATATGGTAAGAGGGGAAATTTACATTGTTTTCACCACAATAAAAAAATTTGAAAAAAGATTAGAACAAAAAAAAAAAAAAAAAANAAAAAAAAAAAAAAAAATTAGAACACAGATAAATACAAAGAAAAGCCCATATGAAGACATTGGGAGGAGAGAGCCATTTGCAAGCTGAGACAGGCCTCAGAGGCACAAATTCTGCTGATACCTCTGTCTCAGACCAAAAGTCTCCAAAATCATGAGAAAATAGATGTCTGCTGTTTAAGCTAAAAAAAAAATTTTAAATAAACCACAAACACACATTACAAGTTTGTGTTATCTTTTTTTCTTTTTCCCAAATTATTTTAATTTACCTTTCTCTCAAAAAAAGAAAGCAGCCATAACTACTTTAATGCCAAGAGAAAATTCAGCGACTAGCAGGAATTCCAAAGACACACATAAAGACTCCTGAACCGTCTGCTCTCCTAACTGCAGCCCCTCCAAATGAGTAATTAATTGATCAGGAAACATCTCATCTAGTTTGAGAGACCCTCACCCACCCTGAACTCTGCTCCAAGATACAGGACATTCTCTTTGTGTAGGAGATCTCCATATCTAAGTGGGAATGAAAATATGGTAGAATTTGTCAAGTTAGTCAACACCATAGATTAAACAAATGTTTTCCCTCCTGACTTCAAGATACATGATTTTAAACAAAAGCATTTGAGAAACAGCGGTTATACCATTATGTTTATACTATGCTTCTCAGAGGCGTTGATTAAAATAAAATAATTAACAATACAATACAGGTGCACGGAGGAGGTGCAAGATGTGCTAGAGTTTTACCTGTCCATCTGTCTGTCTGTTATTGTAACTCTCCATCCCCCATCTCCTCAATGGAATGCACTCATTTCCTGGCCTGACCCACACTGCCACAGCATTGTCAGCATCTGGTGCTCAGGGTTCAGAAGTATTTCCCTATCTCAGACACAAGCCCTCGCAGAACTATTCCACTTCTGTTCTAATCCCTTTGGGATGCTGATCAAACCTTAACCTCAGGAAGTTGTTTAGGTTGTCCTGTCCTTGAGTGACATCCTAGGCACATAAGACTTACAGCCTGGATGGATGGGGGCCTGACTCTGCAGAAGCACTGGAGAAGGCACTGGCGACCCACTCCAGTACTCTTGCCTGGAAACTTCCATGGACAGAGGAGCCTGGTGGGCTACAGTCCATGGGGTAGCTAAGAGAGGACATGACCGAGCGACTTCCCTTTCACTTTTTACTTTCATGCATTGGAGAAGGAAATGGCAACCCATTCCAGTGTTCTTGCCGGGAGAATCCCAGGGACGGCGGAGCCTGGTGGGCTGCTGTCTATGGGGTCGCACAGAGCTGGACATGACTTATGTAACTTAGCAGTAGCAGCAGCAGCTTCATTCATGGATGGCCTATTCAGTTCCAAGTGGTTGGGTTTTTGTTTTTGTTTTTTAATGTGGGAAGCAGAAGCAGACAGGCCCACAGATCAGCATGCTTAAGATTCTCTGAAAGAATGACCCCAGACAAATTGGATCCACCACTACAGAGAACTACCAGTTCTACTAGTCTACTACTAGTTCTACTAGTTCACTCAGAATCGCTTGTGGAACATCCCTTTGCATAATCCACTAGAGTATGACCTAAAATCTTCAGTAACCAAGCAGTAGTCCACACTCAAAGAACAAGTATTCTTGGCTACACGGTGTATGTTTAGGGAATTACTGAGTTCTAGAATACCAGGTTCAGGAGAAGGCAATGGCACCCCATTCCAGTACTCTTGCCTGGAAAATCCCATGGATGGAGGAGCCTGGTGGGCTGCAGTCCATGGGGTCGCTAGGAGTTGGATGCGACTGAGTGACTTCACTTTCACTTTTCACTTTCATGCATTGGAGAAGGACATGGCAACCCACTCCAGTATTCTTGCCTGGAGAATCCCAGGGATGGCGGAGCCTGGTGGGCTGCCGTCTATGGGGTCGCACAGAGTCGGACACGACTGAAGCGACTTAGCAGCAGCAGCAGCAGCAGCAGAATACTAGGTTCAAATAGATTCAAGGGATTAGAGCTGATAGAGTGCCTGAAGAGCTATGGACAGAGGTTCGTGACATTATACAGGAGGCAGTGATCAAGACCATCCCCAAGAAAAAGAAATGCAAAAAGGCAAATAGGTTGTCTGAGGAGACCTTACAAATAGCAGTGAAAAGAAGAGAAGTGAAAGGCAAAGGAGAATAGATACACCCATTTAAATGCAGAGTTCTAAATAGCAAGGAGAGATAAGAAAGCCTTCCTCAGTGATCAATGCAAAGAAATAGAGGAAAACAATAGAATGGGCAAGACTAGAGATCTCTTCAAGAAAATTAGAGATACCAAGGGAACATTTCATGCAAAGATGAGCACATTAAAGGATAGAAATGGTATGGACCTAACAGAATCAGAAGATATTAAGAAGAGGTGGCAAGAATACACAGAAGAACTATAAAAGATCTTCATGACCCAGATAACCATGATGGTATGATCACTCACCTAAAGCCAAACATACTGGAATGTGAAGTCAAGTGGACCTTAGGAAGCATCACTACAAACAAAGCTAGTGGAGGTGATGCAATTCCAGTTGAGCTATTTCAAATCCTAAAAGATGATGCTGTGAAAGTGCTGCACTCAATATGCCAGCAAATTTGGAAAACTCAGCAGTGGCCACAGGACTGGAAAAGGTCAGTTTTCATTGTAATCCCAAAGAAAGGCAATGCCAAAGAATGCTCAAACTACCGCACAATTGTACTCATCTCACACGCTAGCAAAGTAATGCTCAAAATTCTCCACGCCAGGCTTCAACAGTACGTGAACCATGAAATTCCAGATGTTCAAGCTGGTTTTAGAAAAGGCAGAGTAACCAGAGATCAAATTGCCAATATCCGTTGGATCACCGAAAAGCAAGAGAGTTCCAGAAACACATCTGCTTCTGCTTTATTGACTACGCCAAAGCCTTTGACTGTGTGGATCACAAAGAACTATGGAAAATTCTTAAAAGAGATGAGAATACCAGACCACATTATCTGCCTCCTGAGAAATCTGTATGAAGGTCAAGAAGCAACAGTTAGAACTGGACATGGAACTGACTGGTTCCAAATCAGGAAAGGAGTACATCAAGGCTGTATACTGTCACCCTGCTTATTTAACTTATATGCAGAGTACATCATGAGAAATGCTGGACTGGATGAAGCATAAGCTGGAATCAAGATTGCCAGAAGAAATATCAATAATCTCAGATATGCAGATGATCACCCTTATGGCGGAAAGCGAAGAACTAAACAGCCTCTTGAAAGTGAGAGAGTGAAAAAGTTGGCTTAAAACTCAACATTCAAAAAAAAAAACCTCAACATTCAGAAAACTAAGATAATGGCATCTGGTCCCATCACTCCATGGCAAATAAATGAGGAAACAATGACAGACTTTTTTTGGGCTCCAAAGTCACTGCAGATGGTGACTGCAGCCATGAAATTAAAAGACGCTTGGTCCTTGGAAGAAAAGCTATGACCAACCTAGACAGCATATTAAAAAGCAGAGACATTACTTTGCCAACAAAGGTCCATCTCGTCAAGGCTATGGTTTTTCCACTAGTCATGTATGGATGTGAGAGTTGGACTACAAAGAAAGCTGAGCACCAAAGAATTGATGCTTTTGAACTATGGCACTGGAGAAGATTCTTGAGAGTCCCTTGGACTGCAAGCAGATCAAACCAGTCCATCCTAAAGGAATTCAGTTCTGAATACTCATTGGAAGGACTGATGCTAAAGCTGAAATTCTAATACTTTGGCCACTTGATGTAAAGAACTGACTCATTTGAAAAGACCCTGATGCTGGGAGTGATTGAAGGCTGGAGGAGAAGGGGACAACAGAGGATGAGGTGGTTGGATAGCATCACCAACTCAATGGATATGAGTTTTTTAGTAAGTTCTGGGAGTTGGTGACGGACAGTGAAGCCTGGCGTGCTGCAGTCGATGGGGTTGCAAAGAGTTGGACATGACTGAGTGACTGAACTGAACTGAGAATATTAGATAGAGAGCAAAAATGTTTCTTTTTGTCAAATGTCAACAAACAGACTTGCAATCAGCCTTTAAACTGATACTTAAACTCTGAATACAGCTTTCACATTGATTTTCATATCATCTCTCGAATTAAGCTATACTGAGAAACCAGATAAATATCTCTCCTGAAGAAAAAAAGACAACCTGGACAGAGAGAGGCAAAATAAGTCACAACACTGGCTGAATTATGACTAAGAATTCAGGTTCCTGACTCCAAAGCCCATGCTCTTTCTATGGAACCACTGGAGCTCCCCTCACCTTGGCCGAACACTCAGCTCTGGAATAGTTCGAATAAATCTGGGATGACTTATTGGGAGAAACCTGGAAAATAAAGTCAAATCAATTATCTTATTCTCTGTCACACTATAATCTGGAGATCAGAATTTCTAACTTCCCACTCAACCGAGCTTAAAAAAACCACCCACTCCACCGCCACATCGCCCCCTGGTAACATCAGGCTTGAGGGTTTCCATTCTCAATGTCTGAGTCAATGTTCAGAAATTAGCTCATCTGATCTTTTGGGATTATCATATTAAACCCTGAAATGAATTTTCCTTACAGACAATATACTCCAACTCTTTCATTCTAAAAAGAAGGAAATTGAGGTCTAGAGAGAATAAATGATTTACTGAAGTTCCCACAGGTACTGAAATTAATATGCAAATTATTGGCTAGACTTAGAATTCTTCTTTTGGTTTTCTTATAGCAAGGACTTCTGTAGCAATAATGTACTGTGACTCGATTTAAAGTAAATGAATACAATTAAGGTATACTGGAGAGTGGATTATAGTAACTGCTGATATATACTGAGCAATAACTATGTGTCAGACAACCCAGCAGGCACACTCCGTGCTAGATGTTCTTTTTCCAGTCACTGCGATGGCCCTACAAGGTAGTCACTACTACTGCTCTCACTTTATAAATCAGGAAAATAAAACTGAGAGAGCTGAGGAACTGTTTAACTCGTGGTCATGTAATTCTGAGTGGCAAATCTGGAATTCAACTCAGATCTGACTTTAAATGAATGCTCTTAACCACTACCTTATACACCATTTAAAAAACAAAGAGAGACAAAGGGACTCTTTGGTGAATACTTTGGTGAACTAAAAGAAAATCTGACATATGCACAATTTTTGGAACCTGCCCCAGTTCCCATCCCTTCTCCCACAGTTACAGCAAGCTCTCCTCAAAGCCAGACCCTCTGCATAAATAAAAACAAAGCTGGAAAAAAAAAAAAGCCAGCCTCGCCCTAAGCTTCCATACTTGAAGGTCTTCATGTCTCTCCCGCCAATCACTCGGGCAGTGACTTTCTTCCCAACTTTCAGCTTGGCAGTAGGAGATGTGCCCACTGGAACATCATCTAGAATGTGGGAGGCATGGATGCAGCCAGTGATGCCATCTTCCAGGGTCACAACCACATGGGTAGGCTTAATGGACTTGACAGTCCCCGTGACCATGTCCCCAATGGACAGGGTGTGCTTCTTCACAGTCCCTATGACCAGAGCTGGATCCACTTCCTCATCCTCGTCGATGGTCTCTGAGTCCTTCCGGGTCTGTCTCATGGTCCTCTTAGCAGCTGGCCCCTCAACGGCTAAAAGGAGACCGGTCACTCCTGGTTCCGTGGTCTGGAGGGTTAGGGAGACGCCTTGCCCCACTTGCAATTTCTCTGAGTCAAAGCGGAAGGTGTCGTTCAGGTGAGAGGTCAAGGAGAAAGCTGCGAGGTGGCCAGTTTCTACCAAGGAGGCGACGGCAAAGGACTCCTCCAAGTGCTGCACAATGGCCTGGAGGTCACTGCCTTTCTTCAGCTGGAAAACAGAAAACCACCATCCCTGCTTCTTACAGAGCACAAGGACTCATTCCTCACCCACTGGGCAGGGGGTGACTGAGGAAGCCCGCTGAGTCCCGGGGACCCAAGGCTCACGTGAGCTGGAACAAACTGGCCTCCACTCCCGGGACCCAGTTTCCCCTCCTGTATTCTGAGGCTGTTGACATGATCACACTCAAGGAACTAGTCAGGATCGCCTGGAGTTAGCTTCTGTTTTGAATTCAGATTCCCAGTCCTATCCTACAACTGGCGAAAGCAGAACTTTACAGGTGACTCTGACGTACAGCTGGGTGACCGCTAACGGCGCTCCAGCTTTAACACAACACTGTGGTTCCTGCTCTCCTAGTCCTGTAGCTCTCCATCCAGTGTTTTCACTCAACAAACAAGAGTCATAACCAACACCTGGATTTTCCCAGGTGTATGAGGATATAGCCTACCCTTCCTCATTATCCAACCTGTGCTCACGCCTTTACATGAGCGCCAGCTTCACTCAGATGATAAAATGGAAATGGGGCCTACTAGATAGCTTGTATGCATGCATACTAAGTTGCTTCAATCGTGTCCGACTCTTTGCGACTCTATGACAGTAGCCCACCAGGCTCCTCTGTCCATGGGGATGCTCCAGGCAAGAATGCTGAAGAGGGTTGCTGTGCCCTCCTCCAGGGGATCTTCCCAACCCAGGGATCAAACCTGCATCTCTTATGTCTCCTGCATTGGCAGGGAGGGTCTTTACCACTAGTGCCACCTGGGAAGCCCTGTTAGAATGCTTAGTGAGGGGTTAATACTGTTTGCTATGTCTCTTTTGTATATCAAAGCCTCAAAATTAGAAGCAACTAGAGGTTAAGGATTATATCTATATAATCCTCTGTAACATATCCTATGAAATGAGGAGCTTAATAAGTACTTCAGAAAATGATGAAATATATGTGTCATCTGGAGAGAAAATACCACTCATTTTGAGAGCTTTCTTGAAGCTATTCTTTGCCCACACAAAGTGGACAGAGTGGGTGCAGATGAACAGCCTGGAGTCAGACTACCCACAGACATGTTCTGTTTGGTTCACATGATGTTTCTAACATTTCCCACACCTATTTCAAAAAAAAAATTAAATTCTGCCTTCTCTTACAATTCAATGCCTTAGCAACACTAACCCAGACGCTCTCACGTGGCAACAAGCAGACAGTGTAGGACTCCTCAATCCGTCAGAGTCCTACAGTTACCACCCTTGCCTGCCGCTCTCCTCTACGACACCAGCTTGGCCCTAATCAGGGTGACCATGTGATTCATCCACCTGAACTAGAGTGAAAGTCACTGCTACCAACAAGCACACCAGGGCAATTCCCTATGGCTGTCCCATGATTGTGACCTGTGATGTCACTGCCAGGGCCTGGGTTCAATCGCCAGTCAGGGAACCAAGATCCGGCAAGCCACACAGCTTAGTCAAAAAACCAAAAACAAAAAAAACCAAGCACACCAGAATGACAGGTACACCTGGGAAAATCCAGGCACATAGTTACCCTGTCTACAAGCATCTGCAGAGCATGTGGGGTTGACGGGGTGGGTGCGTACTGCCTCTGAAATCATAGGAATGAAGTCCACAATCAACAAGCTTACCTTTTTAGCTTTTCTATTCACCAAATCGTGGCAGAGGGAAACATGTACTTCCAACTTCAACATATCAACGTTTAAGATTACAGCCTTCTTTTTCTGCCCAGGTTCCAGCTCCTGCCCTGCAGTGCAGAACCACACACAGGAAGCTGTGATCACCCTCCTGGAGCAGGGGAGTGGGGAAGAAGACAGCATCTCCCCAACCGCCCTGCAGCCCTTAGGCACAAAACAGAAGAGGACCTATGTCCTGGGTCTATATGGGTTAGGGAAGCCTAGGGTTGAGTTCCCATAACTCAAGTGTGTCAATTTATACAACCTGATGAATAAAAATCTAGATTCACCCAAATACAACAATAAAAGGATTCATACCTAAACGTTCTTTAGTATTGTGGCTGTCTTCGTTCACATTTATATAAGATAAGCATGCCAAAAACTTCTATTGAATCAGCTCATCTAGCCTATGTATTTGGAAATTCTGTACCCAGCAAAGGAAGCAACAGGCAAAGGGTTCCCCTATCAACCAAGAAAGGTGAGAGAGATGCACTCACCTGCCCGATGATACTTGCTGGCTCTCAGGACCAGGCCGGGCACGGGGCCCTCACTGAACAGCACAGAACCGTCTTCCAACACCTCCTGCACCTCCAGGTCAAGGGCCATCCCCGGGATCATCTCAGCCAAAGTCTGGATCAACACAGAGTCTGACAAAAGCCCAAAGGAAACAGGGATTAATAAGATGAAACAACACTCACCATTCTTTTCCCTTCGGAAATACGCTGACATACGGAGGACATTTCCAACGCTCTGCACTGCAAACACCGTGAAGGTAAAACCACCCTTGGTAAAAATGTCTGACGTCCATGAACACTCCCATCACAGGCAGAGACCTGTGCCCCCTGCGAATCCCTCCTGACCATAATTCATGGAGATAGGCAGTGAATGTCAGGAACACATGCTTTGTCTTGGCTTTGGAATTTTCATCCTTTCTGTTTGGAAGCTACCCTCTCAAGCTTATTTCCAAATCCCACTGGGGTTCCAACAATTCTACACAATGTTCAACACTTAGGAGGATCAGACTAATAAGCCCCACGAAGTCCTCCAGCAGGTCCCTGGTTCCATTTTATCACTCACCATAAGTGATGAATAAAAGAACAGAAAGGAAGGGGTGAATGGATTCACACAAATGCAAACCTGAGGCCGTCCAGAACTCAGGGGAATCTGGATTCTGGACTGGGAGGGAGCACAGCAGCTCTTGGGGTAACAGCAGTGATCTTTTACTGGAATCTGGGTGGCAGTTAAACAGGGGTGCTCACTTTATAAACACTTATCGAGCCGTACCCTAACAGATCTGTGCACTTTTCAGAGGTCCTACTCCCATTTTTTAAAGCTTAGCCTTGTTTTTTTTAAATATCGGGAGTGCCAAACAACTCACTGGAACAGACAGGCCTAGTGGAGGCTGCACACGCTCCACCCTGGCCCTCACTGTCTGCCCTACTGCCCTCACCTCGGTTGCTCATGAGGCTCCGGACACCCTGCCGCTCCTCCAGGCACTGGCTCAGGAGGAGGAGGCTGGTTGTGGCCAGGTCCCCCAGGGTGCAGTCCGACAGCCGCAGCGACAGCAGCATTCGCTGCTTCTCCTCATCCACGTTGGTCACCTTCGCAACCACCGTCTGCCCCTCGACAAAGTGGTCACTTGTGGAGGTCACAAACTTGTCACTCATGATCTAAAGGGAAGAATCACGCACAAAACGAAGACAGGAAAGGAAGCCTCTATTAGAACAACCCCCTTGAAACACCCAGAAAGAAGTGTGTGAGGCAGTAGGTATACCCCAACAAAGTCCCTCCAGTTCTGAGTACAGGTGTATTCCCCTTCCATAAAAACACAGGAGGCGCCCTGGCTGCCAACCCAGCCTTCTAAGGCCACCCAGCTAAGAAGGCCCAGAGCAACTCTCTGCCCCTCACTATGCATGCTTCTGGGGCCCTCCCCTCTGCTCCCATCTTTAAAATTGTTTTGGCAGGAAATGCAAGTGAGACCTGCCCAGGCAATACATGAGGGAAACACACTGAAGGAAGGGACGAGAGATTTATGAATTGTCTGTGGCAGGAATGAGCGATGAGCCCTTTGCTCTCCACCATCTTACACGGGCTTTGATAAGACTCCCTCGCCCTCTGGGTCTCAGTGCCTGCAGTAGCCTAAGTGATCCTATGGGATCTCTAGGATCCTCTCCAGTTGCAAAAGCTGGCCATCCAATGACCTTCCCAACGCTATAGGATGAAGTGGAAAGTTACCCCTTCCTCCAGGACACAGCCCTGAGCCAAGACACTTAACAGGCAAGAGGAGTGCAGATGGAATCTCAGCTCCACTCCTCTGTACCCAGCACCTTTATATGATGCCCCTGAGAATGTTTCAAGAGACCATAGAGTACCCTGCTCTTCCCCACCAGCCCTCCGGGGCTGTGACCCTGTTGTCACCCCTCAAAGGCCCTTGTGCAGGAATCTGAACTTACAGCTTTGGGGGCCAGTCCACTAAGACCCGAGGGGAACTGGACGAACACACCATAGTCCTTGATGTTCTTCACAAAACCAATGAGCAGCATTCCGGAATGGATCTCTGAGAAGCTCTTGGGATTCTGGCCACCCTCTACTGCGGAGACCAAGGCTGGTTTCCTGCAAAGCAGCTAGTGGACTTCATCAAGGAATGTTCCAAAAACGGCAGATGCACTGTCCACCTCTCCCGTCTCCTTTCTCCACTCTCTCTACCACAGTGATTCTCTGAGTGTGCAGATGAACAGCCACCATATCACCTAGAACCTGAGGCCAACTCTTACACACCCCCCGAGACCTGCTGAATCAGACGGGGTGGGGGCGGGGGCACCGCAGGCTCTGGGCACCTCCAGGTGACTCTGACGCACACAGCAGTCTGGGAATCACCGTTTCTTTCCTTTTCTTATCAACTTATCTCCGGATTACCAGAGGCGACCGGAAGGGAATGGCTCACCCCCGGTGGCTTGGCAGCTGGATCAGCCATGACACCACCCTCTTGCCTCTATCTTAAACCTACCAACCAACCCTATTTCACCTCTTCTGTCCATCTTCATTCTGAGGAGATTTCATTTTACATTCTGTGAGAAAGAAGGCAGGGTCTTCCTTCTAAGCGGCCACACTAAGACCAAATGGAATATTCTGAGACCCATATCTCAGCAGAGGAGAGGGGGAGGAAGAAAAGAGACAGCAGGTCCTTACCAACTGTTCCAATCCGGGGACAAGCACCAAGTGCCCCGAGAAGGCTGCATGTGCCACTGGGGGTGTCCTGCTGGGCCCGGCATGCTACGCGGCCCCCTCCCCAACACCCTGGACTCCCACTCTGCGCTACCACTAGCATCTGCAAGCAGCACTTCGGTCTTGCTCTAATTACCACCAGGGAAACAGAGGCAAAGTGCAGGCTTGCCCCCTGGTGGATGGATGGGCGTACCTCTGAAGACAGAACCCACTTCTTTCCCATGAGCTTCCAACTAAGAGCAGAACCTGACCCGGAGGTCCCGTGCCCCTCCCCAGAGGCGCAGCACTCCCCCACCTCCACTTCCGTGGCCCCAACAGCCCGGTAAAGGATACAACCCGCTCCTCACTTGCGCTCAGACACAGGACCCGGTGCAGGGTGTCGCCTGTCTGGAGCCAGTGATACAACAGTGGGCCGTTGGTGACGTGGTCTGACAGATGAGCCGTGGGGAGGAAGCCGGGGATGTTGTGGGGCAGGACAGCCACCTTCAGCCCGTCTTTGGTCTTCTCTAAAACCTTCACATCCACCAACTACCCAGGGAGGAGAAAGACAAAAATACAGTACTTGTCTTGACAAGAGAGCAGCCTGTGTGGGTCAGGTGGAGATCAGAGGCATCAAATTCCAGCACCAGGGATGACTGAGAAGTCGGGATCAGAGAAGCAAGCAGCTTTCTTCCACTCCTACCCCATGCTCCCAAAGACCCGGCAGGCACACACACCATACACACAGCAGGACCCATCTGCTGCCCACGTCGCTCCTCTCCCAAGTCCCTCCCATGGGTCCCAAGGGAAACAGCCTTGCACGCCGGCCCTAGAGCCCAGAGAGGAGAAGGGCAGCAGCACATGGAGGACAAGCCGCGCGGCAGCAGCAACCTCCTTTCCTGAACAGCCTCCCTGTGCTCTGACACACGGCCCAGAACTGTAGGCCGCTCCTTTGAGCTTCCCCCTCCAGTGGTTCCAGGACCCCAGTGTCAGTGGCACCCTGCTCTCTGCTTCTGTAGCTAAACCAATTTGTCTGGAGAAGTCAGGTACCTGCCCAGCACTAACGGCTTTCTTTTTCTTCTGACTCTGTCCTTCACACTCTTGCTTCGGATCACTCAACAGCCTGAAGGATAAGAGCATCCTCTCCTTGGACGGCTCACAGTTCAGCACCACGACCTTCACCACCTGGTGAGAAACCACACCTGCTCGGCCCTGGAGAGAGGTACCCCCGCACCAGTGCCGCACAGGCCTTGGGAAAGCCCCCAAGACTCTGGATCAGACCAGAAGGCAGTGAAAACAAACGTACTGAGAGTTACACAGAATCCCCATGAATCAGCCTTCTGGGTGAAAAACAGACATGAATGAATTTGGGGGTATAACTCCAAGTTTTAAAAATTTTTTTCCTAGTCTGCTGCAGACTCACAAGATTTAGGACAGTGCCCCCTTGTGGTGACAGTGGCCTCAGACCAACTGCTGATGTGAGGGACTCGGGTGCACTGTGGTGAAGACTAACCCTTCCAGGCCTGAGGGCCTAGGGTCCGTTAGGCTTACCAGCTTCCAGTGAGCCCTCGTGAGGGTTTCTCTCCATTCCATTCCATCTCCACTCAGCTGGCTCAGGCCCATTACCCACATGCTCTCTTCCAGATCCCTTAAAAGGCACCTTTCCCACTCCTTCAAATCTGTGTTCCCAGGGTCATCGAGGAAAGGAGCCTGTCCAGGGTTAGGGTTACCTGGCCCGTGTAAAAGACACTCTCTGGGTCAGGGACGTACTCGGCACTGAGCTCGTGCCTGGGCACCAGTCCCTGCACGTCGTTGTAGAACTTCACGATGCAGCCGTAGTCCTTGACCCGGAGGATAAAGCCGTGTGTCTGCAGACCAGGCTTGGCATCATCATAGCAGGTGATGGCAGGAAGTTTGGACTCAACCAGGGTTTTCTTCAGGGTCATCATGAGCTTCTTGGCTTTAGGGTCACAAAGCAAAACCTAGAGACAGGATTCTGGCTGTCACCAAGTCATCCATCATTGAGGGCGCCACTGCGAGAGGGAGTCTCTGCCACCCCCGAGCCCGAGGGCATGTGCTGTGCTGTGCTTAGTCGCTCAGTCATGTCTGACTCTTTGCGACCCCACGGACTGTGGCCCACCAGGCTCCTCCATCCATGGGGATTCTCCAGGCAAAAATACGGGAATGGATTGCCATGCCCTTCTCCAGGGGATCTTCTCAACCCAAGGATGAAACCCATGTCTCCTGCATTACAGAAAGATTCTTATTCTTTACCAAGGAAGCCCAAGAATACTGGAGTGGGTGGCCTATCCTATCTCTAGGGGAACTTCCTGTCTCAGGGATTGAACTGGGGTCTCCTGTATCGCAGGCAGATTCTTTACCAGCCAAGCTATCCGGGAAGCCCTGACCTGGGCCATGGTCAGTCCCTAAAAACCCGCTATCTCCTTCTCTCTGAGAAAAATCTCAACTGTAGATCCTCCCTGCTTCTTGCTGGATGATAACCCAGGGAGCATTCATCTCTATTTCAAATGTATCTCCTCCTGTAAGGGACCCCTGGGCCTAGAGCAACACTCATCACGCCATCACACCTCCAGGGAGGCCTGTGTCGGTTACTCCTGCTTGGCCTCCACTCCCTTCCTCTCCTGGACCCTGCATCTTGTCTAACAGAATGAATGACTGAATCCGTTCACCCCCTCAGTCCTCAGTACTGCTGTGTGTTCACCCCCTCAATACAGCTGTGTACTAGCTATAAACTATGACTGAGAGACCCAACCACCTCTCATTCCTCAGAAGGTCATCTCCTTGAGGGCAGAGAAATTCCTTTAACTTCCTGACCCCACTACTGTAAAATTTTGTACCAATGGCTAACCAATATCTTTGTTGACCCAATAACAAAATTACATGAAAATAGGAAAACCTAACACTTGAGTTTGCACACACCAGGCCCTAAGCACTGTGTATTATCATGTTTACTCTTTACAACTCTCTGCGGCTTCTCTCAGGACCCACGTCTATGTTGTAAAATACTCAAGTTTGGACAGCTTTGTTTGGGCTATTTCTGTACCTGACACACCCCCTGATCTTCCTAAACCTTCCAAATCCTACTGATCCTTTCCAGTTCAAGCCCCACCTCTGCCAGAGATCTAGATAGAAGACATTACTATCATATAGAGCTCAACTTGAAAAGTGGTTCTGCCATTTACTAGCTGTATGACTCTGGGCAAGACACTTGGCATTCCTAGCCTTTCATTTCCCCACCTGCAAAGAGGAAGAAAACAGCACTTCCATTTTAAGGGTGAGATGGAATGAAATGTTATGATGTGCCAAGCTCAGCAACTGGCACAGAATACATGTTACATGGTAGCTGCTATTGATCATCATTGATTCTCAATGATTCTTGCTGCCCCAGCCTACCCTCATCTCCCCGTTCTGAGATGTGACCACAGCACACAGCCTGCAACAGGCCACGTGGCCTGCATTCTTCAGGAATGGATATTTTAACTCTCAATTATGCTATACAATTATCAAAGGCAGGGACCCATTTTTCTCTTCCCAGTGCCAGGCACAGCACTGCAGACATTATGTGGTCACTTTGTGGAAAAAGGCAGAAACTTCACTTGCAAAGCACTGCTCTCTTCCTATCTGGCCAACCCCACCAGCAACCCTTCGGGAGGCTCACCCGGCACTTGACCTCATCCCCAACGTGGTATTTCTTCTCCGGATTCTTTATAAGGATGTCGGCCAGGTGCATGGTAGGTACCAGGCCCCTGATCTGCTTGCCCATCTTCACCACCATTCCGTGTGGCTTTATGGTCAGCACTTTGCCCTAAGAATCCAAGGAAAAGATGCCATGATGCCTCAAGAATGTCTTTCCTACACTTCTTAACAACAAAGCATCTCAAAGAGAGCTTTCAAAGTTTAGCTTCCTGGGGTAACTACCTGTTATTCCAGATCTCACAGGGGCAAAGCACATGCCCCACACTGGGCTGGATGCAGTAGAGTTTATTTATGAGAACTTTCACACCGTTTTGGGTGAGCATCTTTCTGTCTGTCTTACCAGTTCCATCTGCAATGGAGAGGACTACGTCTGCTAAGGAATGAACTCTACATATAAAGGGGAGCTGCTGCACTGGGGCTAAGTGGCTAGACAGGAGAGGCAACTGGAACTCACTCCTTACTAATATCCCAGGTGGCTAAATTACCCAAGAACTAACTTTTGACCTGGTCTAACAAACACCATCAATTCCCAAGACTGACGATCTACTGCCCCTGTGTAGTGGCATGGTGCTAGCAAGACTTTACCGTGAAATCAATTTCAAGTCACCCAAGAGAAGAAAAAGAAATCCCAGTTAGCAGGCAGACGGAAGGGGCAGGCCTGAAAATGTGTTCATCTAAGGAGTAATGCGCTGCCAGTTAACCTGTGAACCAAAGACTGTCTGAAGGTGGGAGAGCGTCTAATTATATGCTTGAGGTCTTACCTTAACCAAAGCCCCAGGTTTGATGTCGTGATACCAAAGGAACTGAGCTTCAATAATAGACCTAGAACAAAAGGCAAATACACGATTAAATACACTAGGGCAGAGCCTGCCTGAAGTTCAGGGCTACCAAAGTCACACTGGCAAGGAAAGAAACCCTCACCAACTAAGGACAGGCAACGCCGTGAACATGCACCACAGACCAAGACACACACCTCTATACCCCACACAGTGAGTGACAGACTTACGTCCGCAGAGAGAGCAAGGCCAGTTCATCCATTTGGCTGTAGTCGATGATTCTACACTTGTGAGTGTTCCCTGGCTTGAAGGCCTCAGGTTTGAAAGTTTTCTTAGAATTGGAGAGATGGTTGCGCTACAGAGTACCAAGTGATTAAGGACAAGTCAGAGGCAACAGATCTGAGACAACCAGACATTAAATCAGACATGCAAATGACTCAGAACATTTATCACCTACCATAAAAACAGCACTCTAATTACCTATTAAAATAATTGCTCTAACTAAAAAACTCTTTTTTACTACCACAGAATCTCTATAAAGTCAGAGAACCGTCTAGATCATGGGTCAATAAATCACAGCTCACAATGAAATGCCTATTTTTGTAAGTATAAGTTTGCCTGGAACTAACTTTTGACCTTTCATTCACACACTGTCCTTGTCGCTTTCAGGCTACAACAAAGATGAGTAGTTAGGACAGAGTCCATGTGGTACCTGAGTCTAAAATACTTACTATCTGGCCCTTTAAAACACCTTCGCCAAGCCGTGGTGAAGATCCTAACTCATTTTTGTTCCTATCATCAACCTGGTATCACTTAAGGCAAGCCAATCTCAAGGTACCAAGTCATTAACTGTCTGCCACGTTTGGGGAAATTCAAAAATAGGAAACTAATTCTCAGGGATGAAGGAAGCAAAAAGAATCCATGTCCCCAAAGTCCTTCTAGTGATGAGAACCTGATGAAACAAAGAGACTCCTTACCCGAGCATAGGCCAGAGCACCATCCTTCAGCTTAAAGGTGGCCCCAGCATTGCCAAAAAAACCCTGGACAGGCACATCATCCAGCACAGCTCCTAGCTGCTGGCACAAGAGACGGGTGAGTGGGCGCCCGGGCTGCAGGAAGATGGGGCGCAGGCTCAGCCGCACAGCTCTGGTCCGAGGATGCACGCAGAGGACACAGGCCCGTACCTAGACAAGGGACACAATGAGGATAAGGCACACTGGAGACAAGACACCTGGAGCCGACTTTCAGGGGTTAAGACTCTCCCTGTGCTGACCAAGTTATATAGGTGGAAGTATAAAAACAGCAAGTACAATCAAACAGCATGTGGAAAATTCACACAGAACACCCCAGAGGAACTACATCTGACTGAATCAACGCTTATGCAAGGGCAGGAACATGGGTATCATGGGTATCGGGGTCCCCTCAACACCATGAGCCTAATAACGCATATGCAACAGGAGCCATGCACTGGCGTCTCTGTATCCAGAAGCTTGTCTGAAACACCAGAAACAGCCTGCTCTGATCACAAGGTCCTAGCATGTACGATGTCTCAACTCTGTACACAAGCATGACTTAAGGAGAAAACAAGTCACTAGCAAGAGGTTCACCAAAAAAATCAATAATATTATCACCAGGTGCTGGGGAAATCCACTTTAAAAAATAAAACAACAAAAACAAAAAACCAACAAGGTCTCTATAACTTCCATTAGCATGAGTTACTGGTAAAAAATACATAAATCATTTTGGAATTTTTAATAAAAATCAATGGCCAGAATATATTTGAATTTTCTTCCCAAATATCCAATTATTGTAGAAAATTTGAATATTTAGATCAGGGAAGAAAAATCACTTAGACTTCACCACTAACACTTGACTGCATAATCACACAGGATTTTAACCAGGTGTACCACAGCACCTTCACATTCACATTCATTTCACATAGCACTTTCATATTTTCAATACAAATGCATATATTAAACATACATTTTGTTTTCCTACATTAACACTTTCTCAGAACACTTTAAATTATAAAGGCAGAAGTTTCACTGCCAAGAGAGAAGAATCGGAGTCTATGAAACAAAAATCACAAGGTGCTTTCTTCTTCACAGGCTCCTATTCTAATCTCAATCCCCAGAAATAATCACTGACCATTTCCTATGGTCCTTCCTAGACACCTTTCATTCTCCTCACCACCCCTAACACGCATACACACGAGTCCCAGGACCTGCCTGTGGCAGCTGTGACACTGGTTGCAACACAAGTGAAATCAAGAAAAGATAAGCGCAACACTTCTTACTTGCTGATTTGAGAAATATGTTCCGGCTTTCTTAGGATCCAGGTGCATGAAGTCAACCAGGCCACTGAAGATCGAGAGGAATTTAACTGTAAGGCCAAGTGGAGTCACCTAGAAATAAACAGAACCAATTGTGAAAAAAAATCTCTCTGAAAGAATCAGGAATGAGAGAGACTGTTCACACTAAACATTCAAGGCCACATTACCATAACTCCCCCCAAACCCCCACAACCCTTATCATCTTTCTTCCCATAAAATCAAGAGGCAGCACAACCCCCGGCACTGGCTCTTCCTGCACTCACTAAGCTCACCCACCACCACTACATCCCCAGCCTGAGCGGATTCTCCTCTCTCAGGATTTTCCAAAGGGATGGAAGGCACTTTACACAAAGATCCTCGAGGAACCAACCGCCAGCCTGACAACTTGGACAAGTTGCTGCTAACTTGGTGATGTGCTCAGGCTAACATGGGAAAACCCACGTGCGTGCAAGCGGGAGATACTGACCACGAGCAATTCGCCCACCAGAGGCTCACAAAGCTAAGAAAGTGGGATGACAAGGCCCTCAAAAGAGAGCACTGAGGCAGGGAAACTAAGTCAGATCCCCAGGTCCTCACAGGGTTCACCCTTCTCCCATCTCCATAGAAAGCGGGAGAGTTATTCTCTTGGAAACTGTATCAGATTCAAAACACAGGAATAGTGCACAAACCATAAAAATGTGAATTAAGAAAAATTCTGAATATCGTATAGATATAGATATGAAGACATCCAGCCCCCTTCTGCCATCCAGCTCTTAGGCAGCCAGGCTTATATCCTTAGATCCTTTCTAGAGAAATCTAACATGCCAGAGAAGATTTCTAACAGTGACACCTGGTAGTTTCTCAAAGATGGTCCGCTAGCTCCTGCCCCTGACAGGGAAGTTGGCCAGGCAGGAAGTCCACCCAGGCTCACAGACTTCCCAGCAGTTTTCTAGTGACTCTCTCATAAGATGGCAGTCAAAACAAAAACTCAACAGAGGATGGGAGGTTTGAGAGACTCTCCCTAAAGTAGGATGCAAATGTATGCATGTACCAAAACAGAAAGTAAAAAGTAAGAAAATTAGAATTGATCCATTAAGTCCAACATCATACTAATAGTTCCAGAAGGATAAAACACTTAAAAATATCTGATAAGAGGCATGTATCTAGAATATACAAGGAATTGTTTTTGCCATATCAATAAAAAACAATGAATAAAGGACTTCTGATTCAATATTTCTCCAAAAAATTTATAAATGGCCAATTCGCAACATGGAAAGATGCTCAACATCACTAATCATTAGAGAAATGCGTATCAAAATAACAAAATACCACTTCACACCCACCCCTTCTAGGAGAGCCATAATAAAAAGAATAAGTGTTAATGAGAATAAGAAGAGAAACTAGAACGCTTAAATTGCTGGTGAGGATGTAGAACATTGCAGCCACTTTGGCTGTGCCTCAAAAAGTTAAATACAGAGTTACCATATGACCTAGCAAGTCCATTCCTAGAAATGAAAACATGTGTCCCCACAAAAACCTGTACACAAATTTCACAGCAGCATTACTCCTAAGAGCCAAAAGTAGAAACAACTCAAATGTCCACCAACTTCATACGATGGAGTATTATTCAGTCACAAGGATAAAAACCCTCAGTGAGCTTTGCTGGTAGACAACATTCATGTGCGTGTGTGCGTGCTAAGTCACTTCAGTTGTGTCCGACTCTTTGCATGGGGCCCATGGACTGTAGCCCACCAAGCTCCTGTGCATGGGACTTCCCAGGCAAGCATACTGGAGTGGGTTGCCATGCCCCCACCGCCCTCCAAGAGATCTTCCCGACCCAGGGATCAAACCCACATCTCTTAAATCTCCTGCACTGGCGGGCAGGTTCTTTACCACTAGCACCGCCTGAGAAGCCCTCACAACGTTCACATGTGTTGTCATAACCTGTCGCTAGAGGAATCCAGTACACCCCTGTGACTCCACTAGAAGAGGATTCTCAGAGGCTTGGGCCTGGTTTCTTGGAGACTTCACTCCACGGGCCTCTTCTCTTGGCTGACTTTGCTTTGCCTCTTTTCACTGCAGTGGATCACAGCCGTGAGGACCACTACCTGGTGAGTCTATGAGTCTCCCTGGGGAATCATCAAACCTGGCAGCGGTCTTAGGAATTTCAGGACACATTAAGTCAAGATTAACCTCCAATGTGCTTTTAGGGGACTTTCCTGGTGGCTCAGATGGTGAAGAATCCACCTGCAATGCAGGAGACCTGGGCTCAATCTCTGGGTCGGGAAGGTCCCTGGGAAAAGAGAATCGCTACCCACTCCAGTATTCTTGCCTGGAGAATTCCATGGACAGAGGAGCCTGGTGGGCTACAGTCCATGAGGTTGCAGAGTCAGACACAACTGAGCAACTTAGCATGAATGCTTGTGCTTTTTTGAGGATATTTCTAGAGAATGTGACACATTAAAACAAGTGAGTAAAAGAAAAAAGAAAAAAGAAAACAAGTGAGTAAACCAAAAAAGAGAAATACATGGAATCAAAGAAGGTTTTATCCAATACAGAAGAGTGGGGAAGGATCCAGAATAATAAAGATCGGAAGCCTCTGGACATCAGCTATGGAGCAGCTTTACAAAGCAACCAGACTGGAGCCAGATGACAGTAGAAGGACTCCAGATGGGAAGAAATATAACAAAGATTATTTTAAAAAGTTTGAAAATATAGAAAATAATGAGGGAAAAATAATTACAGGATATATGAAGTAACAATGATAGGAAGAGAATTCAGCAAATTAGAGAAACAAAACTGATCATTAACTCCCGGGTTCGGGGAAGAAATGGTTCAAGAAACATATTACCTAATTCAGCAAGTAAGCAATATTTATGTGGTCATAATAATTTAAATACTGAATAATGATTTAATCAAAAGTTGGGAGAAGAGAGGAATAAGAGAGCTGAAATTTCATCTACCTTGATACAGGGTTAAAACTCAGTGCCTCAAAGTGATAAACCATGAGATCTAGCAGAAGCGTATTACTTAGAAATACAGAGGTAAACTTCAAAAGATAAGCTAAAAGAATTAAAGATGGAGGTTCAATGGGGTGAGAGTTCTTCATTAGAAGCCTTTTAATATTAATACCATTTAATCTTTATATCAGCACTGTCCACAGCACATATATAACTGAAGTCACATATGTTATTTCCACTTTCCTAGCAGTCACACTGTAAAAACTACAAAGTAAGAGCTGAGATTTAATAGTTTATTTAACCCAATACAAAATATTATATTGGGCAAAATATTATCATTTCAACATGTGATACTGGCTATATTTCAAGTACTAATGGCCACCTGGGAGCAGGGGCTACCCTACTGGACAGCACAATTTTAGACTGTGTGCACACTCTACTTTAATACAAACCATTTTTATTTTAGAAAATAGTAGTAACAGTAAATGGCTTACCTTCTGTACCTGCGCTTTGACGACCAGTCCTGGTAGCAAACTATTGAGGGTCCAACTCTGCTCCTCAGTAGCAATGGCAGCAGAAACTTCCGAGTGACCAATAGACAGAGTGACAACTCCTCCACTGCCCTTCACCTCCTCAAGGAGGCAGTTCAGGTACTGACCCACCTTCAGTTTAGCACCTGCAAGTCCAGCCCCCCAAAAGGAAAAAGCATCTATTATGAAAAGAATTTTAACTTGGGCTCAAGTGACACCTTAAAGATCCATATGGCCTACTTGTCCAGTTACCATGCAGTACCCACCATATTCCCAATTTCCAAGAAACCATCTACAAAAATTGGAGTGAAATGACTCTAACTGATCTAGAATCAACTGCCACACAAAAAAATACAAAAACCTCAACAAGGCAAGAGAGTGCTGGTTCAGAGGCCCTGAGGGTCCAAATTTCAGTGGAAACTTCTATGTGGGAAAAAGTGAAACTGGCCCATTAGATTTTAGCAAGCCTGGCACCCCACTCTTACTGAGACGGTGGCATTTAAATAGAATCCCCACACATACCACCTCACAACCATGTACTTGTCCTTCTTCTTCCCCTCACCTTTATTCTTCTGCCGAATGTACTCCTGGGCTTTCTGCAGTGGCAGAAAAGCTCTGGCCCCACTAACACCAATGTCCACTAGGTAGCCATGGTCTTCCAGGCTGGACACAGTGCCCGTGAGCAGCTGGGGGAAGAGAAAGCATTCCCAAAAGTTTCAGTCACAGGTCATAGGACACATAACCAACATTCACTACCAAACACAGCAAACATGACTGTTCCCACCATTGGTCTCGACAAATCACCCCAGAATCCCAAGCATCCTCCCACTTTTAAATTTAAACCTTAATTGCTACAACACAGGGAATACAGCCAATATTTGATTATAACTCTAAATGGAGTATAACCTTCAAAAGTTGTGAATCACTAATGTACTATACATCAACTATACTGAAAAAAATTTTTTTAAGAAAAGGAAAACCACCTCAATTTCATTAAAGGATAGAAGAAGAAAGACATCAATTAACTTTAATTCTCCTGGGGTTTGAAGATCTTAGGGTTTCCAGACAGTGAGGAGCTAACTAATGGAATGACAAAGAGGGGTCTCTTTCTGGAGGATTTTCAAAAGATAGGCAAGCTTTTCATGTCATATACATGAAAGGGGTGCAGTGCCGGTACCCCCAGTGCCCAGACAACTGAGAATCCAGAGCCACCCTTCTAGCTGTCATCAAGTCTTTTCTAAGCACCTCCAACACCCCCCCTCACTTCACCAAAAACTCTTGCCAACCTCCTTTACATTTCACTGGAAGCACTGTGGCATTCAAATCTGGCTCTAAGAATCACTAGCTATTTGGTCTTTGGCCACTTAAGTCAGGTAAACCTTTATCAGTCTATTTTCTCAAGTGTACAAGAGTGATACCTATTGGCCTCACAAGGTAGCTATGAAAATGTCTTCAGAGAAAGTGTCTAAAACAGCAACTGTCAAACAGCCGCCTCTCGGTACTTGTCAATTTCCTACAACTTACTTACGGTTTGTTCCCCATTCTACTCAATGTTCAGGGCTTGGCCCAAACTTCACTGCTTCTAACCAAATGTTCCAAGACCATATAGATCTTCCTCTTAAGTGAGTACAGTTTATCTAAGTGTGCTTTACACCTATTCGACTTGGAGATGCTGGGCAAGGATTCACACCTCCTGAACCGCCACTGGACTGGGAGATGCAGTAGTGGGGTACCCATTAATATGGTGACAGACTCTCTGCTCAGTCTGCCCTGGCTCTTGCTCTCAGACAGCAGCCCCCAAGCTTTCCCCACAGATTTCAGTGGCCTTTGAAAATTACTTCATCTGTGAAGAAGTCTCAGTAAAGAAGGCACTTCATGAACTTTCTCACCCTTGCTAAGGTTCCTTGAAGGCATCTTTTTTTTCCCCTACCAGCAAATGTGGGGCTTGCTTTCCCTTTCTCCCATCCAGAATGATATGATTAGGTTCAAGCCTTCGACTTCCATTAAGCACCCAAAGCACCTTGGAGATCTTCCCCCAGGAAAAGACACACCCCCATGTGTTAACAGTTAAGCTGAAAGTGAAGAGTAGTCTAGACACCCTCAGAAGGCAGGACATGGAGAAGGGATGTTGCTTGCTCCTCCTCCCTTGCCCCAGATACATACCATGCCAGGTTTCAGGGTCTCAGCACTCAGCACTCTGTTGACATTTTTGGGGTTCAGAGATAGCATGACATTCTTTTTGCCCCCCTTCGTGGTATCCAGACTGCTCACCACACATCTCACCAGCATTCCAGGTGAGAAGAGCTCAGGCAAGCTGACCAGGTCCTGCATAATACAAGTGAGAAAAATCTGATATGTACCTTTCCCCTAAACTGAGAATTCACTGCCTGACTCTGATTCAGTGGTTTCTCATCCTCAGATTCCCAGAGCCCAAAAGGCAGATGACGAGATCTGCTCACCCACAAAGGCATTGGTTTGTGGCCATGTCAGTCTTGGATTACAGGCAAGGTCTCCAAACATCTCCACACAACAGGCAGATGTACAATGACTTGTCAAAAGAATCTTCTACAGTTACTGTATTTCCTCATTTACTTCCTCATCTTCCGCTTACTCCTCAACTTTCTGCAATCTGCGTTCCACCCCCTCACTCCATACTTGATCTCCCAACAAAATCTCCAATGACCTCCACGTGGCTAGATCCAACAGCCCACTTTGCAGTCCTTCTCACATGACCTTAATGAGGCATTTTCACTCTGGCGCTGCTTCCTTCCTGTAACATTTCCTCCTGGCTTCTGACCTTTCCTTCATTGGTTTTTCCTCTACCTCTCTGGTCCCACCTTCTTCTGACAGCAACTCTCCTTTTATTTAGCAACTAAAATACAATGTTGACTCCTGCTTCAGTTTTTCAGTCTCTTCTCCCTCTGTGTGCTCCTTATAAGCAACTTCTTCCTACTCCACAGCTTCAACCACCACCTACCTATACAGAGAAATCTCCCTGAGCTCCAGAATCACCTATTTACTGGTCGTCTCAATTGTACCTCAAACTCAACACAACCAAAAATCAAATCATGATCCTCTCTCCCAATCCTGGTACCCTTTCAGGGTTTCTTATCTCAAGATGGCCTGGCCAACTGTTAACCATGCTAAACAGAAACCTAGGACTCATTTCTGACATGTCTCTTGGCCTTGCCACCCATATGGAATCCATCACTAGGCACTGACTTTACCTCCTCAGCCCTCAGTAAATCCATCAGTCTCAAAGCCTGGACTATAACAACAGCCTCTAAACTAGTCCCTAAGCAACTACTCATGCTGCTTTGACTCATTCTGTCTTCTGTCTACATATTACCCACGTCAAGGAGAGCTTTTCAAGGGCTCCCAATTGATTCCAGAAAAACCAACCCTTAACATGGTCTAGTCTCCACCCAGCCCTCTAGCCCCATCTCACACCACTCTCCCTGCTCTCTGTTCTAGTCATACCAGCCGTCTTCTGCTACAAACCGGGCTCCTTCTGCCTGAACTCCCTTCCTTCCTTCTCCAGCCTACCCTCATCTTTCACATTCAGCTCAGGTATCCCTTCCTCGGGCAAGTCTTCTAGGTCCCCTGGCCTAAGTGAAAGTCCCCTTATTTAAAAAATTTAAAAAACTTAAAAATAAATTCTCTAGATAAACTCTCTTGGTATCTTGTACCAGTTACAGATTTCATCCAGGTTTCCCTTACCTGCAGGGGTTCTTCTTGGGCCACCTGCTCATTCAGCTTCTCAGTGTAAGCATCACAGATTTCAGTCACTTGCACACATCCTTGGAGGCCGTTGGGGAGACTAATCACCAGTTCCAGTTCATTTACCTCTTTCACGCAACCCAAAATCCGCATCCCCTCACACAGGGACTAGAAGAGAAAGAGTGAATTATGTACAACAGGGAAGAGAACAGTGAACAGGGAGGTGGGGAGGCGGGGCGAGGGTGGGGGAATCTGGCTTCTAGGCCTAACTCTGACATAAAAAAGCTACAAGAGAGACATACGTGTATATATTACACACTTGTCATGTTTCTGACTGAGCACCATGAAAGGCTGAAATGATACCACTGTGTTTACAGCATGAGGGTGTTGGAGGGCATGCTCACCTTTTCCTTTATTCCAAGCAACCCAAACTCAAATGCCTGGGAGGCAACACAATGCAGAACACAGGCCAGGGGAGACTACAGAAGTCCGGCGTGTGTGTGCCAGGTCTAAAGGGCACAACGCTATTCAGCAATGTGTGGCTACAAATATGAGGGAGTGCATACTTGTATTATCAGCACCATCAAGTTTCTATAAGAAGCCAGAAATCACATTCTTAATGTAAAATTTTTAAGTTTTCTAATGTTGGCACCAACTTTTTTTTAAGTAGCACACAGGACGAACAAAATATTTCTGCAGGCTGGAAGTATCTTTTCCTTCACTATCTACATCCGTGTGTATCTTTCCCTTCACTATCATTTGGCTTTTTCTTTTTTATAACTAAAGTATCAGAGTTACCTAAAAACTTAAGGGACATAAAAAGAATGCTTCACTGCTCTGAGATAAGTTTCCACATCTGTGAAATAAAAGGGTAGAATCAGAATGACTGTTAAGGGTATTGCCAATTCTAACCTATGAATTTACTAAAACACAAGTTCCAAGAGAGCATCAGCAGGATGAGGGACTTAGCCGCTAAAAAGAAAAACAACACATGATCCATGATCACAGGCATTGACAAAACCGGAATAGAGACATAAGATATATATACATGTATATATACAGAAAGAATGAAGGAAAATAGGGAAGAGGAAAGGAAGAAGCGCACATCAAGTTTGTTCGAAACCAAACGTTGACAAACCTCCACATTAAGGATTTCAAACTTCTCTCTGACAAACTTGCTGCTTTCTCTGGTTTCAACTTTCAACTTTTTTGTTTTTGCTGGCCCTTTCTGGGTCTTTTTCCTTTTGGTAGATTCCTCTTCAGTAGAAATCTAAAGTGGGGGAGGGAGGAAGAGAAGATCCAAAAAAATAAAATGCAGTTTATCCAGGGCTTTCCCTTCAATTTCAGTTCATCTGTCACCCTTCTACTCCACCCCACTCCCAACTGTTCTTTAATTCCTGCCTCGTGGCCAGTCTCCCATCCTGACACCAATTCTCCCTGTGATGAAAATCTGAGCTCTAGTCTAAAAGCCTCTTCCCTTCTGTGTTCTTCCTCCCTTGAGAGGGATGGACATGGGGGTTCCCCATTGGGAGAAGAAATTTGGAACAGTGCATGAAGCTGAAAAAGGTAGAGTCACAAAGATCTCCACCATAACAAGCTGTGTGGTTTCAGCTAAATTATATAATCTCTCTGGGCCTCAGTTTCCCACCATGGAATGGTGATCTCTGCTTCACAACAGTTGGAAAGATTACATAAAATAGACCTCATCACACAACTGAATGTTAGTTCTGGTCCCTCTAGCATTTGGAGCACAACCTACTTTAGGTGAAGATTTCAAATTCTAATGCAAATCATGATCATTTTACACAGCCTCATTCAAACCTTATTCAAACTGTTTTCTCTCCATCCTTAATCAACATGGTAAGTTTCTGAGCATGAGAAACAGGGAACTCCCTGGCAATCCAGTGGTTAGGACTCTGCGCTTTCACTACCAATGGTGCAGATTCGATTCCTGGGCAGGAAACTAAAATTCCACAGGCCTCTTGGTGTGGCCAAAAACAGGAAAAAAGAACGGCACTGAAAACTTATATAATAAATGCCACTCATGCTTCAAAAGATATAGCCTTGTGGTAGGATGGACTCTCTAACAAGTTAAATGTATAAAAGTAGACTTCAACAAGAATCCAATCTGGAAAACCACACATTCTCAGACAAGGCTCATTCTCTGTAAGTACACTAGAAAGTGTTCTGCAAGTCTTCCCAAAAAAGCACCCCACTTACATCAAATAAGTTGTCTTGTTCAACTGATTGCTGGAAAGCTTTCTCTGATTTGTGGGTCTTTCTTGTACCCCCACGGGGGAAGCTTTCTTCCATGGCTGCCATGTTTGAGTGTCCTAAAAACAATGCAAAAAGTTGGTAATATGTACTTTAGTGTCAAGGTTGTGATCGATGGGCAAGAGACAGAGCCTTCTAGCACCAGTGTGCTAGACAGCATTCAGGACTAAGAAATGGATGGTTTGATGCCAGGCAACAGATAATCCATAATTCATCTTTCCAAAGGTCTTTGCTTCAAAACCACATGTTCACATATTTTTCTCCAGTAAGTTATACTTTCAATGGAGCATCATTAAACAGCTTCAGTTAAGTCACGGATACTCAAATGACTACATAACCCCTTATCTTCAAAGAATGCACACACATCTAAGATAAAACAATCCTGCAAATATTCTAAAATACAGATCAGGTTATAAACTACCAACAAGATAGTAGAAAATAATGAGGCTTCAGCAAAGGAGGAAGGCTTCCTTAAAAAGATGCCTTTGAGCTGCATGTTAAAAGATGAACAGGATTTTGACAGGTGGAAAGGGAAAAGCAGAATGAATATGAGAAAAAGCATGGAGACAGGAAAAGCCAATTATTTTGAGCAGCAATACGTCTGTCAAACTGCTCACAAAGACTTCCTGGTGGTCTACTGGTTAAGGATCCTCCTGGCAATGCAGGGGAACACCATTTTGATCCCTGGGTCCAGGAAGATTCCACATGCAATGAACAACTAAGCCCATGCATTTCAACTACTGAAGCCGTCTGTTCTCTACGAGAAGCCACTGCAATGAGAAGCCTGTGCACTGCAACTAGAGAAGCCCCTGCTCGCCACAACTAGAGAAAGCCTGCAGAAACAAAGACTCAGTGCAGCCAACAAATAAATAATACATAACTTAAAAAATATTTAAAACTGCTCACAAGCTTGCTTGTCTTTCTTTGAAGAACTGCTCAACTAGATTACAAGGTGAATAAAGCATAATACTTGGAATTACATTTTAAAAGACAGGTTGAGCTCTCTCTGTGTCAGATCTTTCATTGGCTGTGAATAAATTAACTTTTACTTGGGTAAGTTAGACCCTTAAGAAAAGGAAAAGACAGAACAGTAACCAAAACATATATATACTGCAGGCTATAGCCTGGACAAGGAGACAGGACTGAAGCTTCGAAGGTAAACCGAATGCGTGCTAAGCCGCTTTGGTTCTGTCCAACTCTTTGTAACCCTACAGACTGTAGCCCGCTAAGCTCCTCGGCTCATGGGATTCTCCAGGCAAGAATACTGGAATGGGTTGCCATTTCTTCGTTCAGGGGAATCTTCCCAACCCAGGGATCGAACCTGCCTCTCTCAGGTCTCCTGCATTGTCAGGCGGGTTCTTTACCGTTAGCGCCACAAGGAGACAGAACTGAAGGAAGGTACACACCGGGTGAGAGATTAAACGGCAGGAAAAGCCAATAGAGAAATAACGAGAACCAGAACTAGGTTTAAGTGAGAACAGGAGGAGGGGTTGGTTCTGAGACACACTTGGAAATAGGAATCTAAAANTGTATTGTATAGAGGGAGATTTAAGGCATCTTAAGATTGTTTCAGTTGGATACCACATTCTGAAAATGTTTGTTAGACACAAGTTAGTGGGAATTAAGCCCATGTTTTCTGTAGGGTTTTTCCTAGAAACCTGCTTGACACTGTTAAGAATCCAGAAATCAGCCCTGAAGATGAATGGGAAAGCATATCTTTAATAAGTTTACTAAAACCTTTAATATAAAAGCCATATCATAAAATTTTCTTTTAATGGAGATTTTCCTACTTGGACTGGACTGGACTTCCCAAGGCCTCTAAAGTGACCCAAGGAAGTTTGTAATCCTTCATTGCTGCAAGAACCTTCTTGAAACAGTGTTCACAAGGTCATTTGTTGAGATTTTCGTTGCCAATTCTATGCTTGTGAATGCCCCTGAAGGCCTTTGAATGGCAAACTGTAGAGTGCCGGTTTCCATAGCAGCAACTTCCTCACAGGTTCCCCTGATTCTATTTCATCGAGAGTCGGCTGAGTCACTGCCACTGCCTACCAATCTCGACCGGACCTCGACCGGCTCGTCTGTGTTGCCAATCGACTCGGCGTGGCGTCGGTCGTGGTAGATAGGCGGCCATACAGACGAGTTTTCGAGTGTTGCTCTGGTGACCTTTGATGTGCCTTTATAAAAGTACATGCCTTTGTGGAATACATAGGCTCTATAAATGTAACCCCTTTTTCAAGTCTCCTGTATATTTAAGGGTGTTTTTTTTTTTTCTCCTATATAATTACTAATCAGAGTTTGGTTTTCTGTTACTGCAGTGTTTTTCAAACTTTAACATACGTTGGAATCACCTAGACGGCATATTAAAACAGATTCAAAAGGCCTGAGAATTTGCATTTCCAATGAGTTTCCATGGATGATGACAGTGTAGGGACCAAACTTTGAGAACCTTTGATGTTCTCTATAATGCCCAGAAATAGGAACTTTTAATATTGCAAGGGCGCATCTTTTCACATCTATATTTAAAGATGTCCGTGCATTGTGTGTCCTCCCATGGGAACCATCATATATCAGTTTCCTGTAAATGCACTTGTAGCTATTTCCATAAACTATATTTCAGTTGCCATCCTTGAACCATACCACATTTCCACTTTATAATATTTCTATATAAGGATAAATTCCTGGTGAACAAATTGAACCAACTAGATAAAAGGGTAAACTATATTCTGTCATAATTCAGTAGATTTTACAGAATTGCATTTTAGGAAGGTTGTACTCCCTCCAGTTTACACTCCCTCCAGGCAGCAGAGAGACTGCTTATTTTCCCACATTCCCACTACTGCTGCTTATTATGATAAATTTATCTTTGCAGTCTGATGGTTAAATATTTGTCTCATTTCATATTTTCTTCACTGATCATGAGGTTATCTGTGTTTCTTTGGCCACCTTTGTATTTTCCCTTCCCTAAGATGATTAAAATGCTTGCCCATGTTTTCTTCAGATATTTTGGTTTCACTTTTTACATTTTCATCTGTTTTTGGTATAAGGAGTAAGAATTTCAGCTTCCCCTCCACCACCAATCGTTAGTATGTTTTAATTCCATTTGGTAATAAATAATCCCATCTCCTCCTTCCCATGGAGGTCCTAAATTATTTATAGGAAAACCTGTAAAAAGTGGTGTTGCAAGGTGAGCTGTTCAGTTGGTTTTTTTGGTTGTTACCCCTCTGAGAGACTTTGGAAAGTATCACAAGCTCCAGCTTTCAACTAGTCTTAAAACTGATGGAATTCCATGTACAGTGTGCTATAAGATAGAGCCAGGAATGAAAACATCAACCAATTTTGGGTCAGAAGAAGGAGTTAGAGACTATTGTCTTCTATGTATTTGATGTTTATTCTGGAATGATGTGTGATAGCAACCAAGACAAAAGTCCTCCTTCCAAATTCTTACCAATGTTTTTTCCATCATTTTGCTACTGGCTTTCTTGGGTGAGGCATACATAAAATTTACAATATTTATATGCAATATATAATACTTATATGACTTTAATTTAAAAAAACTTTTTTCTTTTAAATAACATCCAAACCAATTTGTTGCCTTCTTTCTTTTTTTAAAAGATTGAAATCATGGCAGGTCCAGAAGCTGATGCCCAGTTCCATTTCACTGGTATCAAAAAATATTTCAACTCTTACACTCTCACAGGGAGAATGAATGTAAGTATTAATGATACCTTTAAGTAGTTATGTTTTAGAATAATATAGATGTGACAACTCGTTTGTTTTTTCCTTTTTCAGTGTGTGCTGGCCACATATGGAAGTATTGCTTTGATAGTATTATACTTCAAGTTAAGGTCTAAAAAAACTCCAGCTGTGAAAGCAACATAAACAGTAAGGAGATAACATTTATAACTTTATAACTTTGCCATTTTGATGTTAGGGTTCCCCTCGCCCACACTATAAAGGTAATGTTGTCATTGTTCAAAATCTTATTACATTCAGGAAAAAGAAAAATATTGCCCATGTCTCCATCACCCTGACAGTTTTTGTTTATCTCAGTTTAGCTCTTATATATTGTATTTGTTTGGTTTCAATGGCTATGATCCATATCTGTAATTTTGCTTTATAACATATATGTTCTCTATAAATTTGAATGCATGGGTGCTCATGTGGATATATGATTTATTTTATACAGATCTGTTTCCTACTAGAATTTTTTTTTTAATATAAATAACATTACAATGAATGCTTTTGAGCAAGAAGTGTTTATTCTCTTAAGTGCCTTCTGAAAGGGTTGTGGGACACCTAGCTTTCTCCCTCCCTCCCCACCCANGCCCCCCCCACAATGTTAAATAATGTCAGTTTCTGATTTTTGTTAGTTTGATGAGTAAAAATATTTTTTTATGAAGTTGTATATTTTTTCCATTTGAGTACCATTTGTATTTTTAACATTCTCTGTGTTTTTATTTAACATTTGGAACTTTCTTTTTGTAAAGATGTTTCTTTCTTATGTAAGCTCTTTTTGTAATTTTTTTTTTGGTAGTAATTATTAACCAGCCTTTTAACTTTTAAATCAGTTGCAAATGCATCTTGCTTTTGAATTTTTATGTAAGCAATTCTGTCATTTCCTTAAATCCCACCTAGACTTCATTTTCTTCTTAGTGCCACCCAAAGCCCATTTGCCCTTGCTTGTGTATTTTGTTGGCAGTAGACGATGTGCAGAAAACCCAAAACCTAGATTTTATCTAATGTAGCTTTCCATGACAGAAAATTTTTTCCTCTGTTCTTAAGACCTTTTCTAGTCCCAAAATTATTGACTGTAGTGGACTGACTGCATAGCCCAAATGCAGTGATCCATGTTTTTTTCCTGACAGGTAGTTTTTTTGCCCAATTTTTCATACTACCTGTGCGCTTAGTCACTCAATCGTGTCCGACTCTTTGAGACCCCATAGACCGTAGTCCACCAGGCTCCTCTGTTCCTGGGATTCTCCAGGCAAGGATACTGGAGTGGATTCTTTCCATCTGAGCCACAAGGGAAACCCAGTTTTTCATATTAGGTACCTCCTTACTCTGTTTTTATGATGGGGATACTACCATCCTTCCTCCTTTCTACTATTTAAACTATTACTTTATGGGGGGGCCGGTGGAGAATGTTACTGGGTTGGCAAAAAAGTCCATTCAGGTTTTCCCATAAGCCAGAAAACCCTGAACAAACTTTTTGGTCAATCCAGTATCTTATATACTAGGCTTTTACAACAATGTATATTTTGGATCATACTGAATTATTGACAGCTCTTTTGTTAAAGGTGGGAGTTTTAGATAAAATTGTTGAAAGCTGAGAGAGAACTAAATTTGGGGGAGTTAATGACTCCTTTGAGACTCTAATGAATTTGCATTCAATTTCAGGGAGGTTCGTGGATAGTCTTTTACTAATAATTACTGAATGTCTTAAAAGCAGAGTTGAACACATTTGTGTCTAAACTATTTTTGCTTTGTTTATAGGAATCTGAACTGTACATTATCTGTTAAGTTCCCATGCCTGAAGAAGCTAATGTCAACTCATCATGTGATACTCAATTTGTACAATAAATTATGAACCTGGAAAAGCTGGTTGTCTTTATTTACAAGATATCAAAAATATAAAAACTGTACAAAATGCAACAAAGGCAAAAAACTGGCAGTAACTTGGTCTAAATCTTTTAGTTTTCCAAAGCAAGGCTCAGTACTGGAGGTAAGCAACTGAAATGTCTGACTTCAAGTGTACTAGGTTGTATGTAGCCATTTTAGCTGAAGTAGAACATGGAAGTTAATTTCACCTGGTTTATAGAGTGTTTGCGTGCACTCAATCCAACAGGTATAGATTCAGATGTCAGTGGATGGTTGTACTTCATCTATTTCTCAGAAAGGAATTGTAGTTCATCTTAGCCAGTTAACGTACATTCCACTAATCATGAGCCAAGCAAAAATGTTAGTGGATCATATAACAAACATAGTACTTGAGTGCCATACAGTAACTACATTTTTACAGCAGAAACATACATGCTCATGGAATTCTTCAGCTAAAATTCAATATGGTATTATATTACTCAGTTTGAATCTTGAAGCAGAATGAATTATTGAAATCAACTGATTTTTTTAACATAATAAATTAAAATAGCATTTGAACAGAAAATGCATAGTTTCCACACAATCCAAAGCACCATGAATGTCCCCTCCACAAACATAATACCTCTTATTCAACTAACGGAAATTAGTTAAATGTGGTTGCTATAGAAACATGGAACTGTCCTGTACAGATTTTCTAAGCAGCATACTTCCAGATCCATATAGACAAAACATTCTTTGTAGCTTAAATAGTAATCACTGAGGTATTTGCTTTTAGTCTCCCTTTTTCAAACAGTAGTTTCCAAAGGTCTTTTAATACCAATGGTTTATTGAGGACTGTAAGCTCCTGCAGCTAGAACCAAGTTTCTTCGAGTAAAATGGAGGTGTACAACTGGTGTTGATTTGGTCATATATGTTCCCAACAATAACTCCTGTGAATTCTCGGGTAAATTTATATGCCCTGTGGCTGTAGTAAAGTCATCAGTCTCTACGTCTTCAAATGCTTTGACAGCATCCCATAACCGTACTGTATTATCCATTGAACCTAAGCAGAAATCAAAAGGAAACCATTTAGTAGAATCTGCCATATTTAAATTTCTGACATGTCAAGTATGCTTTACGTATTTACATTTCTGGTAAAAGAAATCTGAACTTAACAACTCCATTCCCTCTAAAGAATTTCAAGCAGTAACCTAACCTGAGGAGTCAATATACATGTAGGTAACAATCCTGAATCATGCTAAGGAGAAGCAAAATCAAAACAGGACTTAACTTTGCAATTTTCAACATTCAGTGCTTCCGTTAAATATACAATTGACTCTTCACCACAAAGCCAGCTCTAGTCATTTACCTGATGCCAAAATTTCACCATCTCTACTAAATCTAAGTGAGCAGACTGTATCAGTATGTCCTTTTAATTCTCCAACCATCAAACCATGTCCAATATCCCAAAGGAGTACTCTGCCATCTGTTGCTCCTGTAGCCAGGAATCTCCCATTGGGAGAAAATGTCAAGGAATGAATTGGTCCCTAAAAAAAAGTACATGGCAAGAATCAAAAGTAAGGTTAAAAATACCTAAGAAAATGAGACGAACTATAACATAAACTTGAGTGGTTTGGACAGTATCTTTAAAATGTATGTCACTAGTTAATTTTTAATCTCAAAGAACCTTGTGTGCTGGAATAGTGAAAGTTAAAATACCTTGTGTCCAGTGAATATCCTTACACAGTTCCCATTCAGGACATCCCAGAGCCGCACTGTTCTGTCTGCAGAGCCCGTAGCAACATAATTAGAATTTGGATGGAATCTGGTACAATTCACATCAGCAAGATGGCCAGCAAATATCCGTAAAGGCTGATAGTGATCTGTAGCCCAGAGCCTTTTTAAAAAATTATTGAACACACAAGGTAATTAGTAGTTAACTCTGAAATGCCAAATTCTATCCAAAATACAGAAACAACCATGTGAAATATTAGCTGTAAGTGGGTCCCCCTCACTAGTTTACCTGAGGGAAAGGAGGATGGAATGACTTAGAGACTAAGCTTTTGTTTTTTTTTTAAAGCTATGCCATGCAGGTTGCAGGATCTTAGTTCCCCAACCAGGGATTTAACTGGTACACTCAGCAGTGAAAGCACCAAGTCCTAACTACTGGACTACCAGGGAATTCCCTAAACATTCTTAAAACAGTTAACATGGTCCAAAATTTTTTTAATTCTATAATCCTTTAGTTCTCTGAATGTACACTCTCTAACTCCTAGTCTAACTGCTAGAGTATTTTTCCCTTGTTTTTGGCTATCACATGGTGGTTTACTCACCAAGTTGTGTCTGACTCTGCAGCCCCATAGACTGAAGCCACCAGGCTATTTTGCATGGGATTTCCCAAGCAAGAATACTGGAGTGGGTTGCCACTTCCTTCTCCAAGGGATCTTCCCAACACAGGGATCAAACCTGGGTCTCTGGCATTGCAGGCAGATTCTTCACTGATTGAGCCACCAGGGAAGCCCCCAGTGGGGAGGTGACCACAAATAATTTCAAACCCAAGCTACCTCATCCTGAACTTTTAAAGATATGACAAGGAAATAAAAGGGCTCACAGTGGCCGCAAAAGACAAGGTTTAGCATCCACTTGGGCAAGGGGAGGGCATGGACTCGGTGTAGACATGATTGCAGACAGAAATATTTCTGTCCCAAACTAGTTTTCAGATGACCTACAAATGCTGACACTCTCAAAAAGCTGATAATAACAGAAGTGAAAATAACTTTGGCTGAAGTTTGTAATTCCCAACAAGAAACCATTCTGTTTGTTGAATAGGCCCAGTCCTAAGCTCATAATATTCTTACCGAGCTACTCTGTCATGGCCCCCTGATACAAAATAATATCCATATGGAGAAAACTGTGTGTCCCACACTGGATAGTTGTGTCCTTTATATCCCACCAAGCAAGTAAATGTTTGAAGACTCCACAATCTAACAGTTCCATCCTCTGAAGAGGAGAGCAGGTAGTTCCTGAGAAAAGAGAAGGTAACGTATTTGATTCCTAGAATAACTTAGTTACCTGTCCAGTTTCTCTGTACATTTGTATATGTTAAATACAGGTAACTGACTACTACATCTCAGTTTTAATTTATGCCTGAAATTCACAGTAGCTAACAAGAGCTGAAAGTACTAATGTTAGCCATTACACTACATCCACTGAGCACCTACTGAATAAGCTTAGGTTTTTTTTTAAAACAGTATCTATTAAGAAAATCACAGTTCTTTGGAAAATGAAAAAAAAAAAAGAGGTAATGACAAAAAGTATAGTCAAATCAGGTCACCTGAAAAAGGCTTCTAAGAAATATGTCACTTAAAATCAGTAATTTTTTACTTTAAAATGGAGTTGCTATTTTCATACCCTATACAAAGCTAGGTAAAAAGCTTTCAAAACTAAACTACTCAGAAAGTACTATGGTTTTCAGTGATATGAGAAGTTTCCCTCAAGTATAAACGTACCATCTGACTAAACCCTATAAAAAACAAAAATCTTCATTCTCAAAGTTTCATAAAGATGAAAATCTTTATGAACGATTTTGGACTGAAAGCAATAAGATATAGACGGTATTACAAAAAACAAAAAAATACCCTCCCCACATTGCTATAGAATATCAAGAGATCATGAAAAATAGACAAACATTTTTGTGGGTTTCTAATTCCCTTATCAGTATTAGTTCTTTTGACTATACAAAGATAAATCTTCAGTTGATAGGTGAGTGAGTAAAGTCGCTAAGTCGTGTCCGACTCTTTGCGACCCCATGGACTAGCCTACCAGGCTCCTCTGTCCATGGGATTTTCCAGGCAACAGTACTGGAGTAGATTGCCATTTCCTTCTCCAGGGGATCTCCCCGACCCAGGGATCGAACCCAGGTCTCCCGAGTTGTAGACAGACGCTTTACCATCTGAGCCACAGGAATCTGTTGTGAATTTGGAGATGACAGAATAGCTGCTGCTGCTAAGTCGCTTCAGTCATGTCCGACTCTGGGCAACCCCATAGATGGCAGCCCAGCAGGCTCCCCCGTCCCTGGGATTCTCCAGGCAAGAACACTGAAGTGGGATGCCATTTCCTCCTCCAATGCATGAAAGTGAAAAGTGAAAGGGAAGTCGCTCAGTCGTGTGGGACTCTTCGCGACCCCATGGACTGCAGCCTACCAGGCTCCTCCGTCCATGGGATTTTCCAGGCGAGAGTGCTGGAGTGGGGTGCCATTGCCTTCTCTGCAGGAGACAGCAGTAGCCACCAAACACATAGCAGGAACCCAAAGAAACAATCCTCAACCCCTACTGGAGTTACACAAAACTAAAACTAATTTTTATAATCAGCCAACCCTGAAGTTATGCATCCTGATTTTGTAAATTTAGCTACTATACACCAGTACCCCAAGATGAATTAGCAGAGGGCAAGATTCTAAAAGATAATGAATGACAGGCAACCATGGGATTTTTCTAAAAGTATTTTCCCCAACATTTGCATAATGTTTTCTAGTAGTTAACTCTCACATAACGTATATATATAACTTTCATTTAATCTCAATGTAATACCGCAGTATTTTACCTATCTGGACTGAAGCTGGCTCCATAGACGGGACCACTGTGACCATACAAGATCTTCAACTCACTTGCTGTTTTCTCATCCATGATTCTTTCTAATACATCATCAGATTCTTTATCTATCAGGCTAAGATCTAAAATGATCCAGAAATATTATTTTTTAAAAATGCATTTATTAAAACAATTTAAGGCAATTATTTAATATATCAGAGTTTAGGAGAAGAACTAACATTTGAACTGTTCCTCCCATTTACAAGTCACTATGCTAATGCCTTTAAATTAGGTGCTATCATTTCAGGGTACAAGAGAATAAACTGAGGTTCAGAACAGTTAATAACAAAGTGCACACAGCTACTTAGTCTTGGAACTAGGGCTGAAACTCAATTTATCCACTAGATCACAATGTTTTACAAAACAGAACTACAGAAATATTAAATTATTGAGAATCTGTTATCTTGTTTAAACAATACAACTAACGAGAAACTTTAAAATGTAACCCTGATCTTAGTTCATTTTAGCCATTTTTATGGCTAAAACAGAAAAGTACTCTCCCAGTATTTGAAGACTTTTTTTTTTTAATTTACAAACAAACAATCATAAAATGTTAGATTTTTAATTTCAGGGAGTTTTCTAGCCTAATACCCTCATTCTACAGATGAGAAAAATAAGGACCAGAGAACTTAAATCAGTCTAGCACCCCAGTCTTCTGACTGCCACTCCAATACACTTTTCACTGTTGGGAATGTTGTTAACAATTTGACTTAAAGTAAAATCAAGTGAAATTCTGCTAAGATCACGATGGCCTTTCCATAGAATAAAGATTGGTGTAAACTAATGATGAGTTTGTATTCTGACAGGTTATCTCAGTTACCTGCTGCTTGTTTGACACTGCGAAGCTTTTTGGGTGTCACAGACCATACTCTGACAGTTGAATCTGCAAAACCTCCAGCGATCAAACTAGAATCATCAGTGACATCCACTGCAGTGAGGCCCTGCCAATTAAAAACACATACTAAACAATACTGTTTTAGGGGAAAAAAATTATAATCACACCTGAGAGAACACATAATGACAGCTATTTTTCTTCACATAAAAGATCATTTGAGATTTCATTCTCTTTTGAAATTCACTGTTCAAATACACTTATATTGAGAACATGTCATAATTTACTTTTTGCCCTCCAATTTGGAATGTATATATAAACCAAGTTTTTTAATTTTATTTTTTAATTGGAAGAAAATTACAATGTTGTGTTGGTTTCTGCCGTACAATGCAAATCAGCCATAATTATAGTACAAAGTATATGTAATTATTTTTGTACTTTACTAAATATATCCTCAGCAGTCTATTATAAAAAGTCTATAAGGATAAAAAGAATTCTTAGTAAAAAATTTAAGTACTTAAGTTCAGAGAGCTGAACCACATAGCTTCCTCCTTTTTCAAAGGTTAGCAGAATTCTGATCAGTGAAACAAAGGATACATACAAACAAGATTCTGGTACCAACAAGTTGCTAAAGGTCTTTTAAACATTGTCTTCTATCTATTCTGAGCAATGTCCAATTCTCCTTTTCTAACTGCTATCTTGAAGCCATATTTATATCAAGACTTTAAATAAGAAAACTCCATTTTAGATAAGACATCTAAGCTACTTTTAATGGTTAATCACCATTTTCCATGACTCTCCCAATTTTCTCCCAGAAACTACCCAATTATTTTACCAACCTGATAAGCATTGAGGAATGTATAGAAACAAATGGAAGGTAAACAATCTGGCCCCAGGCGTACTCGTTTTGTGGTTTCTTTCATATTCATTATCTTATCCAATTTATCTGAATCTTTCAACTCAGGAAGAGGGATTCTGTGAAAGAAAAACAAACTAGAAATTACTCTGAATATTAAAAAAAACTGGAACCATCTGTAACATCGTCTTATGCTTACACACATGTTCCTGAGGTTTCTTCCCTCACCTGTTTTGAGGTGGAGCATTGGGATCTTGTTTTTTACTTTTGGATCCAATACTATCTTTTTTAGGCTTCTTTTTTTTAGGTTTTCCTTCTTCATTTTCTCCTTCTTCATCCTCATCATCCAAAGGCACCTCAATTTCTGGTTCTTTTAATAAGCCAAAAAATACCTACAAGTCAACAGAGTCAATTTTTTTTAATTACTTTTTTGTTTATTGATACATCTTTTTAGTATCTTGATAGGAATCACAATTATAACAGGGTCATTTATATCCTGAAACCGATTCTGTACTTGTCTACCCAATAGACCGTCTCTTCTGCCTTACTGACAGAACCCTGATTTTGTTGGAGCAGCAGCATGCTCAGTTAAAATCATTTCTGTTCCCAGGCTCCCTTGCAGCTGAGAATGGCCATATTGTATCATTCTTGCCAATAAACACGTACACAAACATACTGGGTGGTGTTTTAAAAATACTGTTTTCCTCATAAGAAGGGAGATTCAGCAGGCATATCCTCCCCCTTCTGCCTTCCCGGAATACAGCTGCAAAGTTGGAGCTGCAACAGCCACCTATGAACACAAGGAAGAAAGCCACATCCTGAAGGTGGCTCAGCAGAAAGTAAAAGGAGCCAGGGCCCTTGCTGGCACTGTGGAGTTCTCACACCAGCCCGGGAGGGCCTTCCTCTTTAATTCATTTTATGTGAAGAAAAAAAACCTTACGTGTTTCATCCAGTGTAATCAGGGTTCTGTTAAATGCAACCATTCTCAAATCCTCACTTATATACACATCATCCTTAGAACATGAAACTTAGTATACAGTGTAAAATTATCCCCAAACTAGCTGTAAGAAAAACGTGTAAGTTACGTAGATGGAAATGCAACAAGTTTTCATAATCTGCATTACATAGTTCTTATTCCCATACCTTTGATTTGTTTGCCTCTCGTTTAGCCTCTCCTGCCAAACTTCCCACCATCGCATCTATCTGTTGCTTACTACGCGGCATCCCATCAAAGATGTCAATGTAGAGGTGCTCCTGAACTATGTTCCATATCTGATTGTTCTGTTTCTCCTGAAGATGCCTCTTCAAGAGTTGGTACGAGTCTCGGGAAATACGCAGAACAAATTTACTTGTTCGAAAATCCAACATGGTCTCATTCCCTTTCATGTGTTCCTTTTTGGTAAGACTAGATAATACTCGTAGGTCATCCTGGTAATAACATTCCTGATCTCCATGGAACCTGTTTCAGTGATTTTAAAAAGGCATTTTTCAATGTAATCATTAAGGGATCTGCCTCTCCCCCATATATTTATAAACATCCCAGAATACTTTCAACGTAGTAATTTGAATAATCCTGGACTAAGTTGTAGAATCAGAAGTAATACAATTCAAAATGATTACAATTCAGCTCTGAATTCATCCTAAAAATGACCAAGTTAATTCTCTAGTGAAATGCATCATAAACATTTTGAGGGAATTTGAAATAAACACCATAGATAAATGAAAGATAAGATATCCACCACTGGTGGACAGTCACATTTGAATGCCACCATTGGCAGAGATTTGAAAATGTTAGAATCTTATGTTCTCTCAAAACCCACTTTTTAAAACTTTTTATTATGGGAAATTTCAAACACATTCTAAATTAGAAACTAATATAATAAACTCAACATACCTATCACTCAGCCTCTCAACAATAATCAATGACATTTTCACAAAACTCATCATTTTTAGTGATTTCTTATATGCTTAATATCAGATATAAATAACATCAGTACTTTAATAACAATGACTGAAGAACAAGAATATGCTGATATGAAAGAGTAAGCACTCCCATTTACTCACCATTACCAAAGGCAACTATAGAAAGCTTTCAGCTTTGGTGCCAGTTGCTAAATTTAAATATACTTTTGTTTCTACAAATCTTAATTATTCTAATAATATAAAATGTAAAAATCATACAGTAACATTCACAAAGATCAGCAAACAATGCAAAAACATTTAGAAAACAAATGATTAAAGATATTAGGACTTTAGCTCTGACACACAGCCAATACATTCCTAATCTGTTACCTGTGTTAGCCTAGCATGACTCATCAAGATATGAATCAAGAGTTTCTAAAATGTGAATGAAATTAGAAATCTCAGCCTCTTAATTTTTGTATTAGTCTCTGCCCATAACCTTATTTGAGCATGGGGTCCTGGCACGGGCTGAGATTGTTCATGACAAGGCCACACAGAGTCAGTCCCTATGATATCCCAGCTTCCTAGGTGGAGATGGCTACACCATGAGACTGGAAGAGGAAGAGGCTTTTTGAGGACAGTTCATGCATGCCTGCCAAGCTGCTTCAGTCACGCCCAACTCTCTGCATGCTATGGACCGCCACCCGCCAGGCTCCTCTGTTCATGGGACTTTCCAGGCAAGAATACTGGAGTGGGGTGCCATGCCTTCCTCCAGGGTATCTTCCCTACCCAGGGATCAAACGAGCATCTCATATCTCCTGCACTTTCAAGATGGGTTCTTTACCACTAGCACCACCTGGGAAGCCCTTCTGATGACAGGACTGTAAGAAAAATTAGCTTAGAAATTCTGTCACCATCAGCCTTTTCTTTCAAAAACTCGGAGCTACACAATGTCATGTGACAGCCTGGATGGGAGGGGAGTTTGGATACACGTATACAGATGACTGAGTCCCTTCACTGTTCACCTGAAACTATCACAACTTTGTTTGCTAATCGACTATACCCCAATACAAAATAAAAAGTTAAAAAAAACAACCACTGAGCTATCAAACATTTGCTTTATATACCTTCTATTAGGCACTGTAGAATAATGAATGAACATAATGGCACAGAAGCCAGGAATCCTGGGTTCTATCATTCCTCTACTACCACTACCTGTGTTACCTGACACGCCCTAGCTTCTGGGTCTACTGCTTGAAATAAAGAGCTCTCATTCCAACTGTTATGCACACCTCCATCTTAAACACTCCTTTTCTCTGGCTTCCATAACTCAGCACTCTCCTGGTTTTCTTTCTGCTTCTCTGGCCTCTCCTTTCATCTCTCTTCTACACGGTAGTCTCTTCTACTCTTTTTATTAATCTTCTCCTCCAAATGTTGAAGTTCCCTGAGGTGCAGGTCTAGCCCTCCCATTGACTTATTTCTATTTCATACTCCTTCCTAGACAATCTTGGATTCCGTGGTGGTGCAAACAGTAAAGAATCTGCAATGTGGGAGACCCAGGTTCGATCCCTGGGTCAGAAAGATCCCCTGGAAAAGGAAATGCCAACCCACTCCAGTATTCTTGCCTGGGAAATCCCATAGACAGAGGAGCCTGGCAGGCTATAGTCCATGGGGTTGCAAAGAGTCGGACATGACTGAGCGACTAACACTTTCAAATAATTTCATCCCTATCCATCAATATTGTACACAACTCCAATTTATGGCTCTAGCCCCTACCTCTCCTCTAAGCCCAGACACTTATATATCCTCCATCTATCAACCTGACATCCCTTAAATGAGTCAAAGGCATAAACAAATCTGAACTCAAGATTATTCTAGAATCTGACAAACTCTGCCCTCTTCCAGGGTTTTCTAAGTGAAGAGCATCCCTATCCAGCTAACAGAGCCAGATACCCACGGATTATCAAGTACACTTTAATCTCCCTTATACCTGTATCTAATCCTTCACCAAGTGTTTCACAAATATGTCTACTGCCCTTCACCAACACTATCACCCCCAGTCCAGTGTTTCTCAACATGCGTGCTACTAGTATTTGGGGCAGAACAATTCTTTGCTAAGTGTGACTACCTGCACATATTGGAACTTCTGGTTTCCCTAAGACACCTGATCCTCCAGTCAAGTTGATACAATAAGCAAAAATACCTCCAGTTTCAAATAGCCAGGAAGGAGGAATAATATTACACTCAGTTGAGAATCACTACAATAACTTCCAAAATGATCGGTCTATGATCACTTCATCCCCCCAGTCATTGTTTCCCCCCACATAAAGGTCCTTCCAAAACATAAAATCTAATAAAGCATGGTTTTTCAACAACTTCTGTAGCAAAGATGTCTGTCCCAGATATTCATTTTTTTCTTTCTTCCTCCAGAATAAAACACCGGAGTACTAGCTGAGCACACAAACATCTAGGTAAAGACCATATTTCCTACCTTCCTTGGCCAATGACTAATGACATAAAAAAGGGAGAAATACTTGTAACTTCCAGGAAGGATGTGTGCCCTCCCTGCTCACTCGAACACTGATCTGATTTCTTAGAGCTGGAGAGTCACCTTGTACCACAGTGGAAACTGCATGACAAGGATGTTAGCGCTACATGATCAAGAGATACAAAGGACTCCATACCAGTCCTAGAATGCCTTCCATCATGGGAGAGAGAAACGGACTTTTATTATACTCAAGCCTCTACTGTTTGGGGTTCTAGTCACTCTCATGTAATCTAATCCTAACACAGCTTCATACTGCTTTTAGTAGCAGCAGCAGTGCGTGCATGCTCAGTCGTGTCCAACTCTTTGCACCCCCATGGACTGTAGCACACCAGGACCTCTGTCCATATGATTTTCCAGGCAAGAATACTGGAGTGGGTTGCCATTTCCTCCTCCAGGAGATCCTCCCGACCCAGGGATTAAACCTGTGTCTCCTGCATTGCAGGTGAATTCTTTACTGCTCTTAAAAGCAAAAATAAAATTTTTATTTAGGCAGCTATTGTTTGATTTTTCAGTGAATCTCAGCCAAATCTAATCCTACCCAATATGACTAACTACTGATCTTAGGGTAAACAAAGACCCTCAACATGGCCTAAGAACCTGGCTGTTCCAGCCACTAACCAACCATCAAGCTTCATGTAGTACCAAACCCCACTCCCCATACTCTGCTCCAGCCACACTAGCCTTCTTTCATCTCGGGGCCTACCATGATCCTTCCTGCCACAGGGCTGTCACACAAGTTTTTCCCTTTTCTCTTCCTCTGGTTAACTCCTCTCCAGTCTTCAGATCCTATCTCAAACATCACCTCTAGGAGCCTTTCCTGACTTCAACAAGATCAAACCCTCTGTTTTAAGTTTAGGAGAGGCACCAGGTACCTCTCCTTCATAAAGTATTTTTCGAGTTGCAATCTGACATTTGTGTAGTTACAGATGTGTATATACATTTTGTGTGTGTGTGTATATATATATATATATGGCTATATATACATATTTTTTATAAATTCACATACTTCTCAAAGAATGATTTTGCTTCATTCTCATGTTGATTGTAGACTAGTTCCAAATACATGTGTACAAACAGGGGATAAAAGAGTTGGGATAGTTCTGCCCGATGGCAGTCCAAGGAACATTCAATGAAGTGTTTCAGTCCGCTATAGTATTCTTCATACATCGTGGGGTCCCCCTGTTGGCTGTAGGCTGAGAGCACGGCACTGACATCTGGCTGGTCTTCCACAGCTACACTTCCAACTGTTCAAAAAATGAAAAATAACTTCAAGAAAATGACCTGACAAGCACCAAGAGACTAAGGCTGTTTTGTTAAGGTCCAGAGGTGAACTGTTTCACAGATGTTTGTCCCTCTCCTCTCAAACACTCTTCCCTGACACAATCACAAAATCTTTTAATGGGATTCAGTTTGGTTCAGTTACCCATCCAATACTCCTTCGGTCTGTCCACATCTTAAAATAAAAATTTTCAGATCAACAGCAAAAAGATTCAGCATTTTCCCTAGAGCTACCCTGTTTTAAAAACAAATTTTACAAAACATGGTATGTGCAAATCAAACAACGGTATTACTCTTCTCTCAAGGCTCAGTGCAAATGGCACTCACCATCACCAAGCCATGCCCTGGAGTGACATTCCCAGCCCTCTGAGCTACCTGAGCATTTTATAACTTTTCAGCAACACATCCTATCCTGTGTTACCTTCACGTATGTACATCTATCACTCCCTATAAAATACAACCATGTTAATGGTGGGAAGAACTTGCCTTTTATATTTCCAAAAGATAAATCTATTTTATATGCTTAAAACAATTTCCATAACCACCATTTCAAGGCAAAAAGCATGAGTATTTATTTGTAATATTTCAATACCAAACAATGATACATCTGTCAATCAAATGAGGCTTTGTGGGAAATTTTTTAAAGTTGTGATTACAGTACTGTTATGCTCTTTACTGCACAAATTTTCAGCTTTTTTGGTTACTATGATGGCCTCTTTTCCTTTCTACCGGTTTCTCAGTTACAATCTGAAGGTCAGGTTTCTAAAGAGATGAGAGATTATAGCAAAATAACCAACAACATAATTCATCCATCTTATAGTTCATTCCCAAATTCAGATTCAAAAAAGATTCCTCTCAATCACATTTGCACACATTTCTACTTAGGGGTTACAGTGCTTCCTATTCATACGTCACTCCTGGAAATGCTGCCAAGATTAGGTCTCATAAACACAGGTTAATTTGGCAAGAGGCTCTACAATGGGTAATTTAATTCAATAAACATTTTTACTGGCTCAGGATCACCTCTGAAACTTTCTGTTGTGTATGACTTTTACTGCATGGACTTTGTGACAACAGTTGCTGAAGAAAAAAGGGACGGGGAGCCTCAGGTGTCAGGGCTAGGTACTTGGCATAAACTTGTCAGTGCCAGACATTTTACATATATATGAATCTCACAATAAGCCATTTAATAGGAGGAAAAAAACTCTCAAGCCTACAATCAGCATCCCACAAGCAAAGCAACAGAGACAGAAACTGAAGTCCAATACCTCTTCCTAAATGAATGGTTCTCAAACCTTGCCATAGCTCAACATCTCTTGAAAGCATTTTTTTTTAATCCTTAGAATATTTATTTTTGGCTGCGTTGGATCTTAGTAGCGGCTCCGAGGATTTTTTCCTTGCCGCATGCGGGCTCAGTAGTTGCAGAGCGCCGGCCTAGTTGCCCCACGCTTGAGGGATCTTTGTTCCCTACCACGTTCCCACGACCCCTGCGTTGGAAGGCAGATTCTTAACCACTGGACCACCAGGGAAGTCCCTGAAGCATTTATTTGAAAACGCAGATTCCCAGACTCCACCGGCACAGGATCTGATTCACTAAGTCTGAAGTGATGCCCAGGAATCTGCATTTCTCTAAAAGATTTGACACCAATGGTATTTAGCCTATATTTTGAGAAAGACTGGCTTCACTATGTACCACCACTGGGTGTGTGGTCCAAAGAAAATACTTTGGCCTTTCTCGGTCTGGTTTCTCATCTCTAAAACAGAAGTACTGTCTACCTCACAGTGGAACTGTGAAAATTAAGATAAACAACATAAAATATTTATAGTAAAAGTACGCTAGTACTAATAATGTTGCTGCATCCCTGCCCAAAGCTCAAGAGCCCACATAAGAAGAACCAAAAGCCTGAAAGTTCCCGCCTCTCCGCGCCCACCGTCCCCATACATCCTTAGGCTCAATAGCTCTCCACAGCCTCTCGCTGGAACTGACAGCTCGGAAGAGGGTTTGACTGCGCAGCCGGCGCACTAGGGAAAGGGGCGGGCATGTGGCCCTAGAGGCGGGCCCAGGAAATTCAAAACAAGCCCGCAGAGGTGCAGGCCTGCCAGCCTCTGCCTTCCCGGCTCACTCCCCGCCGTGCCGGTCCTGCCTACCCCGGACCCAGCGGCTCACCTTTACCCGGAGCCACAGAGCCTGTCGCTAAGCCCGAGACGGCGGCGGACCCCGAGGCGCCGCTGACCGGAGGATCCGGGGCCGAAGGGCCGGGCGCCGAGGCGGTGACCCGGCTAAGAAGCGCGCTGGCCGACTCAGCGCCGGCGCTGTCTGCCTCTCCCGGGGCTCCGGAGCCCGCCACTGCCTCCTCCAGCAGCCGGGCCTCACGGCGCAGCGCTTCTTCGGCCTCGCGGAGGTTGCTCTGCCGTAGAAACTGCAGCACGGCGAGCAGAGTCTGTCGGTCGTGGGGAGCGCTGGCCTCCGGAGCAGCGGCGGGCACCGGGGCCGCCCCCGCCGGTGCAACGGCGGAGACAGCCACCGATGGTTTGGGGGTCCCACCATCCCCGCCGGCCGACGACGCCGCCGCAACGTTCCCGCCGCCGCCGTTGGGGCCACTGTTGGTTGTGCCGCCGCCACCCTCGCCAGCGCCGTCCCCCGCCTGCGGAGGTAGCAGCGTCGGCGGTCCCTCAGGCTCTAACTTCACCGCCACCTCCGTCTGCTCCTCTGCCAGCGCCGCCATCTTGCGGCTGAGCCACCTCGCGCCGTCAAGCGTAATTGCGTTTTCGCCACATGGAGGGCGGGGAGGAGCGTTTTACGACATCTCTGGAGGCCAATTTACGGCAGTAGGAGGGGCGATAAAGAAGGAGAAAAAGGAATCGCAGCAAGAGCAACTTTCAAAAGTGAGTGGCAAAAAGGCCGGAAGTGGGACATGGGGACAGCCTCTTGCGTTTGCCGGATAATAGTTACGTTTATTGCAGACCAGCTATTTTTCAGGCACTGCGATGGACGTTTTACATTATGTGACCTTTAATTCAGCAGTCATATAAGGTACCATTATTCTCACGATACAGATGACTCAGTCAAGACCTAAAGACATTTTTAAAATGCCAAAGTCACACAGGAGGAAAGCGTCAAGATTCGAAACCAGATCTTTATCTTAAAAGCATATATCATTTACCAGACGGAGGCTTCTGAGTTACTGGTAATGTTTATATTTTTTTCTGGATGGCGGTTACTTTTCTTTTTCCCATTTATGCCTTATAAAAATTAATTGGGCTGCAAGCTCACGTTTTGTGAACCTTACGCATATATGTTATATTTCAATAAAATGTTTTTAAGGACCTGAATTTTGTGATTGTGAAATGTGTATACGCTATATTCGTGCTGTGTTAACCATTATTACAAGTAGGCCGCATTTTAACTGTATATTTTAAAACAGTATGTGCCATTTGCAACATGCTTCATAGGTTTAAAAGCACTGCAGCATGTTTGAGGACTTACCTTGTGGCTCAGACGGTAAAGAATCTGCGCTGCATATTTGGTCTCCTTTGACTCTCACAACGTTATGAGATAGGTGCAGATAAGAAAAGTGAACCTGGGACATGGGGAAGATCGAGTTATGTGAGGATTAAATAAGATCATGTATATATGATAACTAACACATAATAATTAGAGTCCATATGGTCGCAGAGAGTCGGACACCACTGGGCGAATGAACTGAACCAAACATACAATAAATAACTACTGGTTATTTTTACTGAACCTTAAGCGGTGTTCTGCAAATGTTTCCTAAGAAAGTCTAATCATGATGTTCATGGTGATCTCAAGACTGAAATATAAAACTAGTGGAATTTGACACAATGTAAGATTATGAAACGTGGGTAGGGGCAAGGGCAGAGAGTGGGGAGGAGATGAGCGAGAACTGGTTAGCATCTGATGCATTTAATCTGTTTCATCTAGTTTAAGTTGTTCAGTTTCTTGCTTTACCAGCAGTTGCACCTTCCTCTGCATCTCATTGCTTTTCTCTATGAATTTGTATTTCCGGGAAGGTATCAGCTACCTTGTATACCCAGAGGGAGAGGCTAAAGCCCAGCATTGGTAAAAGGTGAAGGATGTACCCAAAACAAGAAAACCTGTGATGTGTTGGCCCCATCACTCCCTGTTTATCAACATACACGTACACGTGCACACACACGTATCCTCAGAGTTTTCACAGTTTTTACTGATCTATTGATTTCAGTGCCATCTCTAGGGCTGAGTATGATGGGAGAGGTAGCCACTGGTGTGAGTCTACAATCTTGTTCAGTTCCTAAGTTTAAATTCACACGGCTAAGAGTGAATTTAGAGTTTGCCTCCTAAGTTAGGTAATTGCAAAACTGACCTGTACTATTCCAGGAGCAACTTGTAGTGTTGTTATTGACTACTGCCACTGAACGTACCTAGTCTGAGCTAAGGTGTTCTCTAAGTGTGAGATATGCACTGGATTTTAAAGACAAAAAGAATATAAAATGGCTCAGTTTTTTTATTGGTAACATGTTGAAAGGTATTTTTATATGAGTTAAATATTAAAATTAATTTCCTATTTCTTTTTACTTTTTTTTTTGTGCCTTCTGGAAATTTTTATTTACATATGTGGCTCACCTTATATTTCTGTTGGAAAGACTGATCTAGACCAGGTGCTTTCAATTTTTTGGCCATGATTCATGGCCAAATAAGAAATATGTTTAACACCAGAACCCAGGACTCACATAGGTATGTGGATATTTATAAGTGAGACAAGTTTTAACAATAATACGTATAATTATCACATGAAATACACTCTAATATTTGATAGTCTGTTCTTTAAATAAAATGCTCAGTATGACTGATTAAATTTATTTTAATTTAATTTTAAAATGATCTGCAGTTTGAAAACACCAGATAGCTCAGTTCAGTTCATTCACTCAGTTGTATGCGACTCTTTGCGACCCCATGGACTGCAGCACTCCAGGCTTCCCTGTCCATCCCCAGCTCCCAGAGCTTACTCAAACTCATGTCCATAGAGTCAATGATGGCATCCAGTGATGCCACCCAGAGGATACCACCTCCTCCTCTGGCGTCCCCTTCTCCTCCTGCCTTCAATCTCTCCCAGCATCAGGGTCTTTTCCAGTGAGTCAGTTCTCATCAGGTGGCCAAAGTATTGGAGTTTCAGCTTCAGCATCAGTCCTTCCAATGACTATTTAGCATTGATTTCCTTTAGGATGGACTGGTTTGATCTCCTTGCAGTCCAAGGGACTCTCAAGAATCTTCTCCAGTATCACAGTTCAAAGGCATCAATTCTTCGGTGCTCAGCTTTCTTTATAGTCCAACTCTCACATCCATACATGACCACTGGAAAAACCATAGCTTTGATGAGACGGACCTTTGTTGGCAAGGTAATGTCTCTCCTTTTTAGTATGCTTTCCAGGTTGGTCATAGCTTTTCTTCCAAGGAGCAAGTGTCTTTTAATTTCATGGTTGCAGTCACCATCTGCAGTGATTTGGGAGCCCAAGAAAATTAAGTCTGTCACTGTTTCCATTGTTTCTCCATCTATTTTGTATGGAGTGATGGGACTGGATGCCATGATCTTAGTTTTTTGAATGTTGAGTATTAAGCCAGCTTTTTCACTCTCCTCTTTCACTTTTATCAAGAGGCTTTTTAGTTCATCTTCCTTTCTGCCTTAAGGGTGGTGTCATCTGCATATCTGAGGTTATTGATATTTCTCCCAGCAATCTTGATTCCAGTTTGTGCTTCATCCAGCCTGGCATTTCACATGGCGTACTCTGCATAGAAGTTAAAAAAACAGGGTGACAATATGCAGCCTTGACGTACTTCTTTCCCAGTTTGGAACCAGTCTGTTGTTCCATGTCCAGTTCTAACTGTTGCTTCTTGACCTGCATACAGATTTCTCAGGAGGCAGGTAAAGTGGTCTGGTATTCCCATCTCTTTAAGAATTTTCCACATTTTGTTGTGATCTACACAGTCAAAGGCTTTGGCATAATCAATAAAGCTGAAGTAGATGTTTTTCTGGAATTCTCTTGCTTTTTTGATGATCCAACAGATGTTGGCAATTTTATCTGGTTCCTCTGCCTTTTCTAAATCCAGCTTGAACATCTGGAAGTTCTTGGTTCACATACTGTTGAAGGCCAGCTTGGAGAATGTTGAGCATTACTTTGCCAGCGTGTGAGATGAATGCAACTGTGCAGTAGTTTGAACACTATTTGGCATTGCCCTTCTTTCGGACTGGAATGAAAACTGACATTGTCCAGTCCTGTGGCCTCGGGTGAGTTTTCCAAATTTGCTGGCATATTGAGTGCATCATCTTTTAGGATTCACAGCATCATCTTAGGATTTGAAATAGTTCAGCTGGAATTCCATCACCTCCACTAGCTTTTTGGTGAGTGATCACATCACAGTGGTTATCTGGGTCATGAACATCTTTTTTGTATAGTTCTTCTGTGGACTGAAATGTGTGAATTCCATTCCAATGGACTGAAATAGGTGAATTTAATTCAGATGACCATTATATCTACTACTACTGCCGTATCTACTATTGTGGGCAAGAATACCTTAGAAGAAATGGAATAGCCCTCATAGTCAACAAAAGACTCCGAAATGCAGTTCTTGGGTGCAATCCAAAAATGACAGCATGATCTCTGTTCGTTTCCAAGGCAAACCATTCAATATCACAGTAATCCAAGTCTATGCCCCAATCAGTACTGCTGAAGAAGCTGAACTTAAACGGTTTTATGAAGACCTACAAGACCTTCTAGAACTAACACCCCAAAAAGATGTCTTTTTCATTATAGGGGACTGGAATGCAAAGTAGGAAGTCAAGAGATACCTGGAGTAACAGGAAAATTTGGCCTTGGAGAACAAAATGAAGCAGGGCAAAGGCTAACAGAGTTTGCCAAGAGAATCACTGGTCATAGCAAACACCCTCTTCCAGACAGACAAGTTATTATTAAAAGTAAAAATATTGGAGGAGATGTGAATAAATTCATAAATATATAGATTTTTTAGACACAGGACTTCATAGTTGGATTTGGGAGATGAGGGCAAAGAAATCCATGGCAGACATCCTGGCATTTGGCTTGGGTGTCCGAAAGGATGGAGATATAATTCCCTGAGAACTGACCTGATTGGGGAGGAAGATTATGAACTCAATATTTAACTTGCTGAATTTGAGATCACTGAAGGTGTACATGGAGACTAGCCAGTAGATAGAAGCACATATGGTTTAGAGGTAAGGAGGAAAAAAATCCTGGACAAGAGATACAGATTTAGAAATCAGCAAATAGGTGGTAATTGAAGTCATATGAGTGAATAAGATTCCCCCAAATAGTATATAGAGCAAGAAATGAAGAAGATCCAAAAAGGAATTCTGAGGAACACCCATGTGTGTCTGATTGTGACCCCATGGACTGTAGCCTGCCAGGTTCCTCTGTCCATGGCGATTCTCCAGGCAAGAATACTGGAGTGGGCTGCCACGCCCTCCTCCAGGGGATCTTCCCAGCCCAAGGATCAAACCCAGGTCTCCCACATTTCAGGCAGAATCTTTGCGGTCTGAGTCACCAGGGAAGCCCAAGAACACTGGAGCAGGTAGCCTATCCATTCTCCAGGGGATCTTCCTGAGCCAGGAATCAAATGGGGGTCTCCTGCACTGCAGGTGTATTTACCAGCTGAGCTACCAGGGAAGCCCCAAGGGAAGAAGAGGGAGGGGGACCTAATTTTCAGGAATTTCACTCCATTCCCTCTTCAACATCTAACTCCTGACAGGAGGATGAGAGAGGAACACTCATACTTAAAGGCAAATCCTGGGACCACTCAGTCACGTGTTCTTTTTAATTTTTAATTGGACAATAATTGCTTTAAAATGTTTGTTGATTTCTGCTGTACAACAGTGTAAATCAGATATATAAGTATACATATATCCCCTCCTTCTTGAACCTCCCTCCTACCCACCCTCAACTCACATGTTCTTGAAATTGTTTTCTGTGTTTAGAAACCCAAGGCTTTCTATACTTTCCTCCTTCTTCTGACCACTCCTTGACTTTTTCCTTGTCATTCACTGCCTCCTCTTCTAATTCACTTTACTTTTCCTTTCCAGATTTATTTTTTAAACTTTTAAGACAAATAATTTCAGATTTACAGAAAAGTTCAAAAATAGTACAAAGAATTCCCAATTATCCTCCACCCACATTCCCCAAAATTAACATTTCCTACAAATACTTTGCCCTTCAATATA
>SJYQ01008829.1:81850-113112 GCA_006410935.1 Redunca redunca | reverse complement strand
CTATATATATAATATATACACACAAAAAAGCTGTAGACACGTCCTTTTTCCCTTTAAATATTTCAACATGTATTTCCTCAAAACGAGGCATTCTCTTACATAACCACAGGACAATTACCAAAATTAATAAATTAACATTCCTACAATACTACTCAATAATTGTCTGCACATCTTATTTCTATTTTTCCCATTGTCCAAATAACATCCTTTCGAGCAAAAGAAAATCCAAGATTATTTATTGCATGCAGTTGTCATATCTCTATAGCCTCATTTAATTTGAATCTTTGATTATATTTCATAACTTTGACATTTTTGAAGACTATGGGCCAGTTAATTTGTAGAGTGATTTTCAGTTAAGAGTTTTTCTTATATTTTCTTATGGATACCATGGATATAGCAGTATATTCATTGCTAGTGTATAAGAATAATAGTGATTTTGACATGTTGACCTTGTATCCTGTGACCTTACTTAAATCATTTAATTGTTGTAGAAGTTTTGTGTGTATTCAATAGTGACAATCTTGTGAATAGAGACAATAAAAGGGAAAACATACTTTCATTCACTTGTTTCATTCTTCTCTATTCTCAACACTTGTGGCACCAGGTGTGTGGGTTGCGTCCCATACTTCCCAATTATCTGATACTAGCTTAGGTGTTCTACATTTCAGTTCTGATACTATCAATCTGTAGTTAGTATATGCCCCCACCCTCCCATCAAATGCCAATCATAAGTATGGCTCTTCCATATTTCTAACCAACCTGCTATAAATTGGGGTCCTCATAACCCTCTCCTCCTGTTTGATAATTTGCTGGAACGGTTCACAGAACTCAAATGGTTTACTTACTAGATTGCTAGTTTATTATTAAAGAATTCAACTCAGGAACATTCAGATGGAAAAGGTACACAGGGCAAGGTTTGGGTAAAGGAGAATTGAGCTTCCATGCCCTAACCAGGCGCAACACCATCCCAGCACCTCCATGTGTTCAGCAACACAGAAACTGTCTGAACCCCTTCATTTAGCATTTTTAGTAGAGGTTTCATTATGTAGGGGGCTTCTCTTGTGGTTCAGATGATAAAGAATCTGCCTGTAATCCTGAATTATGTAGACATGATTTTTTAAAACATTGGCTGTTAGTGATGACTCAGTTTCCAGCCCATCTTCCCTTCCCAGAAATCAGGAGGGTGGGGCTGAAATTTCCAACCTTCTAATCACATGGTTGGCATTTTTGGCAACTAGACCTCATCCTGAAGCTATGCAGGAGTCCTCAGTCCTTAGTCACCTTATTGGCATACAAAAGGACACTTATTACTTCAGGGATTCCAAAGTGTTTAGGAGTTATAAGCCAGGAAATGAGGAGGGGAAAGTAGAAACCAAGTATATATTTCTTATTATGTCACAGTTTTTATTATATCCTTTCCAATCTGTTTGCCTCTTATTATTTCTTTTTCTTGTTTTATTGCACTGGCTAGAATTTACAATATTGTGTTGAATATGAGTGGTGACTGGAAGTGGACATGCTTAGTTGTTTACTATTAAATATGATGTTTACTGTAGGGTTATTGTCTGCTAAGTGACTTCAGTCGTGTCTGACTCTATGTGACCCCATAGATGGCAGCCCACCGGGTTCCCCCGTCCCTGGGATTCTCCAGGCAAGAACACTGGAGTGGGTTGCCATTTCCTTCTCCAATGCATGAAAGTGAAAAGTGAAAGGGAAGTCGCTCAGTCGTGTCCGACTCTTTGCGACCCCATGGACTGCAACCTACCAGACTCCTCTGTCCATGGGATTTTCCAGGCAAGAGTACTGGAGTGGGGTGCCATTGCCTTCTCCGAGGGTTATTGTAAATGCCCTTAATCAAATTAAGGAAATTCCTGGATAGTGATATACCTTGTATATTAGTTCTCAAAACCTGTGAAACATTGATTAGATTCAAATTCATGTGTATGATGCCCAAAACTCTGCCTCTATGCACCAGTGCCAAATTGAGTCTCAGAGTTTAGAGTGAAGTAGAAAAGAACAGCTCTATTGCTTTGCCGGGCAAAGGGGGACATGGTAGGGTCATGCCCTCAAAAACTGTGTGTCCCAACCTAGGGGGCATTTGGTGAGGTGTTTTGACCTCAGGTGGTCTTCTGATGAGCTCCTGTGATTCCTGAGGTTATCAAACTATGACCTTCTCTCTGAAATAAAGAATGTTTCATCAGTTGTCAACATCTTCCATTTGATAAAAAAATATTGTTATGTATATCCCTTGAGGTAGAACCAGGACCCTGCCCAAGCCTGCAGTGTTCTTTCTTGTCTGCCCCTCCCTTGTTTCTGCATCCCTTCCCTTCCCTGATTAACAACTGTTAGAACCTTTCCTGTGAAGCTCAAGGGAAGTCATGGAAGCTGAAGCCTGTTTCCTACAAACAAGAAACAAGGACACAGAAATTCTTCAATTCCCAGGAGTGATGCTGAAAGCTCGGCCTCTGGGCACCGGTGCTGAATCGAATTTCAGAGACAGAATTTTGGTTGAAATAGAAAAGAATAGTTCTATTTCTTTGCCAGGCAAAGGGGGACACAGAAACTGCTACCCTCGAAAGCTGTGTGTCCCAACCCAGGAGGATATGGTGAGGAGTTTTATAACAATAGTTCAGGAGTGGGGTTGCTTATAAGAATAAGGTGTGTGCAGGGCCTGACGTATGCTCATCTTGTTCTGTGAGAACTCCAAAATTACAACTTGCTGCTGAACAACCGTTGATAGGAGAATGTTGGATCCCACCAAAAAAAGATAATCCACATCGAAGGGCAAAAGAGAAGCTCCAGAAAGATGGTTCAGTTCAATTCAGTCGCTCAGTTGTGTCCGACTCTTTGCAACCCCATGAATCGCAGCACGCCAGGCCTCCTTGTCCATCACCAACTCCCGGAGTTCAGTAGGACGGGTGAAATCACTTTTAGAATCAAACCCCATACCTGCCAGAGAGGCTCAGAAGGCTCAAACAAAACTTTTGTGAGCACCAGGAGACCCCACAGAGTTTGAGACAGACCTGCCGTTAAGTGTCTGAGTGTCTCCTGCAGGGATATGGGTCAGCAATGGCCTGCTGCAGGGGCAGGGGCTCTGGGTGTGGCAAACCTGGATATGGCATAAGCCCTCATAGAGGAGATTGCCATTAACTCTGCCACAGAATGGCCAGAGTTTACAAAGGACTGGGGAAACAGACTCTTGGAGGGCACAAACAAAACCTTGTGTGCACCAGGATCCAGGAGAAAGAAGCAGTGACCCCACAAGAGACTGACCCAGACTTCCCTGTGAGTGTTGAGGAGTCTTCGATAGAGGTGTGGATTGGCAGTGGCCTGCTGCAAGGTCAGGGGGCACTGAGTTCGGCAGTGCCTGCAGGGGACATTTTGAAGGAGGTCATTATCTTCATTACCTCCACCATAATTTGGCCTCAGGTCAAATAACAGGAGGGAACACAGCCCCACCCATCAACAGAAAATTGGATTAAAGATTTACTGAGCATGACCCTGCCCATCAGAACAAGACCCTTAGTCAGTCTCTCCCATCAGGAAGCTTCCATAAACCTCTTATCCTTCTCCATAAGAGGGCAGACAGACTGAAAACCACAATCACAGAAAACTAACCAATCTGATCATATGGACCACAGCTTTGTCTAACTCAATGAAACTATGAGCCATACCATGTAGGGCCAGCCAAGATGGACGCATCATGGTGGAGAGTTCTGACAAAACGTGGTCCACTGGAGAAGGGAATGACAAACCACTTCAGTATTCTTGCCTTGAGAACCCCATGAACAGTATGAAAAGGCAAAAAGATAGAATACTGAAAGATGAAATCCCCAGGTCGGTAGGTGCCCAATATGCAACTGGAGAACAGTGGAGAAATAACCAGAAAAAATGAAGAGATGGAGAGCAAAAAAACAAAAACAGCACCCAGTTGTGGATGTGACTGGTGATGGAAGTCAAGTCTGATGCTGTAAAGAACAATATTGTATAGGAACCTGGACTGTTTGGTACATGAATCAAGGTAAATTAGAAATGGTCAAACAGGAGATGGCAACAGTGACATCAATATTTTGCAAATCAGTGGACTAAAATGGACTGGAATGGATGAATGTAACTCAGATGACACTTATATCTATATTGTGGGCAAGAATCCCTTAGAAGAAATGGAGTAGCCCTCATAGTCAACAAAAGACTCCAAAATGCTTGGATGCAATCTCAAAAACGACAGAATGATCTCTGTTCATTTCCAAGGCAGACCATTCAATGTTACAGTAATTCAAGTCTATGCCCCAACTAGTAATGCTGAAGAAGCTGTACCAACACCCAAAAAATATGTCCTTTTCATCATAGGGGACTGGAATGCAAAAGTAGGAAGTCAAGAGATACCTGGTGTAACAGGCAAATTTGGCCTTGGAGTACAAAATGAAGCAGGGCAAAGGCTAACAGAGTTTGCCAAGAGAATGCACTGGTCATAGCAAACACCCTCTTCCAACAACACAAGAGAAGACTCTGTACATGGACATCACCAGATGATCAATATCAAAATCAGATTGATTATATTTTTTGCAGCCAAAGATGGAGAAGCTCTATACAGTCAGCAAAAACAAGACCAGGAGCTGACTGTGGCTCAGATCATGAACTCCTTATTGCCAGATTCAGACTTAAATTGTAGAAAGTAGGAAAAACCACTAGACCATTCAGGTATGCCCTAAATCAAATCCCTTATGATTATACAGTGAAAGTGACAAATGGGTTCAAGGGATTTGATCTGATAGAGTGCCTGAAGAACTATGAATGATGGTTTGTGACATTGTACAGGTGGCAGTGATCAAGACCATCCCCAAGGAAAAGAAATGCCAAAAGCTAAATAAATGGTTGTCTGAGGAGGCCTTACAAATAACTGAGAAAAGAAGAGAAGCTAGAGGCAAAGGAGGAAACGAAAGATATACCCATCTGAATGCAGAGTTCCAAAGAATAGCAAGGAGATATAAGAAAGCCTTCCTAAGTGTGCAATGTGAAGAAATAGAGGAAAACAACAGAATGGGAAAGACTAGAGATCTCTTCAAGAAAATCAGAGATATCAAGGGAACATTTCATGCAAAGATGTACACAATAAGGGACAGAAATGGTATGGACCTAACAGAAGCAGAAGATATTAAGAAGAGATGGAAAGAATACACAGAAGAACTATACAAAAAATATCTTCATGACCCAGATAACCATGATGATGTGATCACTTATCTAGAGCCAGACATCCTGGAATGTGAAGTCAAGTGGGCCTTAGGAAGCATCACTACAAACAAAGCTAGTGGAGGTGATGGAATTCCAGTTGAGCTATTTTAAATCCTAAAAGATACTGCTGTGAAAGTGCTGCACTCAATATGCCAGCTATTTAGAAAACTCAGCAATGGCCACAGGACTGGAAAAGGTCAGTTTTCATTCCAATCCCAAAGAAGGCAACACCAAAGAGTGTTCAAACTACCACACACCTCACACTTTGGCAAAGTAATGCTCAAAATTCTCCAAGCCAGGTTTCAACAGTACGTGAACGAAGAACTTCCAGATGTTCAAGCTGGATTTAGAAAAGGCAGAGGAACCAGATCAAATTGCCAACATCTGCTGGATCATCAAAAAAGCAAGAGTTCCAGAAGAACCTCTACTTCTGCTTCATTGACTATACCAAAGACTTTGACTGTGTGGATCACAACAAACTGTGGAAAATTCTTAAAGAGATGGGAATACCAGACCACTTTACCTGCCTCCTGAGAAATCTGTATGCAGGTCAAGAAGCAACAGTTAGAACTGGACATGGAACAACAGACTGATTCCAAATTGGGAGGAGTACGTCCAGGCTGTATATTGTCACCCTGCTTATTTAACTTATATGCAGAGTACATCATGCAGATTGCCAGGCTGGATGAAGCACAAGCTGGAATCAAGATTGCTGGAAGAAATATCGATAGCCTCCGATATGCAGATGACATCACCCTTATGGAAGAAAGTGAAGAAGAACTAAAGAGCCTCTTGATGAAAGTGAAAGAGCAGAGTGAAAAAGCTGGCTTAATACTCAACATTCAAGAAATAAGATCACGGTATCTGGTCCTACCACTTCATTGCAAATAGATGGGGAAGAAATGGAAATAGTGACAGACTTTTTAGGCTCCAGAATCACTGCAGATGGTGACTGCAGCCATGAAATTAAAAGATGTTTGTTCCTTAGAAGAAAACTATGACCAACCTAGACAATATATTAAAGAACAGAGACATTACTCGGCCAACAAAGTAATCTCATCAAAGCTATGGTTTTTCCAGTAGTCATGTATGGATGTGAGAGTTGGACCATAAAGAAAGCTGAGCGCCGAAGAATTCTTGCTTTTAAAATGTGGTTTTGGAGAAGACTCTTGAGAGTCCCTTGGAATGCAAAGGGATTATACCAGTCCATTCTAAAGGAAATCAGTTCTGAATTTTCATTGGAATGGCTAATGCTGAAGGTGAATCTCCAATACTTTGGCCACTTGATGCATTTAAGTGACTCATTGGAAAAGACCCTGATGCTACAAAAGATTGAAGGCAGGAGGAGGAGGGGACGACAGAGGATGAGATTATTGGTTGGCATCTCTGAATCGATGGGCATCAGTTTGAGCAAACTCTGGGAGTTGCTGATGGACAGGGAAGCCTGGCATGCTGCAGTCTGTGGGGTCACAAAGATTTGGACACTGAGTGACTGGACTGAACTGAACCGAGGCAAATCAGGACCCTGCCTCAAGGCTGCTCTGTTGTTTCTTGGCTGTTCCTCCCTTGTCTCTGCATCCCACTCCCTCCCTGATTAGCAACTGTTTGAATCTTTTCTTTTGAACTCAGAGAAGTTCACAGGGCCTTGAGTCTGTTTCCTATAAGGAACCGGGACACAGAAAGGCTTCTGTGCCCAGGTTTTGCAGGGAGAAGAAAATTTTGACTTCATATGGGAAACTTTCTTTGGCTTACTTTTCATTGCTTTTCTTATTACAATCATACAAAATGGCCTGCCCCCAGAGGACCCTGCCTTCTCTGCCTAACTGTTAAAGAGGCTTTGTTCAGCTCTTATAGAGATAATCTGTGAATCAGTTGGTTCAATCACTCAGTTGTGTCTGACTCTGTGACCCCATGGACTGCAGCATGCTAGGCTTACCTGTCCATCACCAGTTCCTGGAGTTTGCTGAAACTTGTGTCCATTGAGTCAGTGATGCCATCCAACCATCTCATCCCCTGTCATCCCCTTCTCCTCCTTCTTTCAATTGTTCCCATCATCAAGGTCTTTTCCAGTGAGTCAGTTCTTCACATCAGGTGGCCAAAGTACTGGCGTTTCAGCTTCAGCATCAGTCCTTCCAGTGAATATTCAGCACTGATTTCCTTTACGATTGACTAGTTTGATCTGCTTGCAGTCCAAGGGACTCTCAGAGTCTTCTCCAACACCAGGGGTCAAAAGCATCAATTCTTGGTGCTCAGCTTTCTTTATAGTCCAGCTGTCACATCCATACATGACTACTAGAAAAATCATAGCTTTGACTAGATGGACCTTTGTCGGCAAAGTAATGTCTCTGTTTTTTAATAAGCTATCTAGGTTTGTCATAGCTTTTCTTCCAAGAAACAAGCATCTTTTAATTTCATGGCTGCAGTCACCATCTGCAGTGATCTTGGAGCCCAAACAAATTAATTCTGTTAGTGTTTCCATTGTTTCCACATCTATTTGCCATGGAGTGATGGGATTGGATGCCATGATCTTAGTTTATTGAATGTTGAGTATTAAGCCAGGTTTTTCACTTTTCTCTTTCACTTTCATCAAGAAGCTCTTCAGTTCTTCTTCTGCCTTAAAGGTGGTGTCATTTGCATATCTGAGGTTACTGCTATTTCTCCTGGAAATCTTGATTCCAGCTTGTGCTTCTTCCAGCCTGGCATTTTTCATGATGTCCTCTGAATACAAGTTAAATGAGCAGAGTGATGATATACAGCCTTGACTTACTTCTTTCCCAATTTGGAACCAGTCCGTTGTTCAATGTCCAGTTCTAACTGTTGCTTCTTGACCTGCATACAGATTTCCCAGGAGGTAGGTAAGGTAGTCTGGTATTCCCATCTCTTTAAGAATTTTCCACATTTTGTTGTAATCCACAAAGTCAAAGGCTTTTGCATCGTCAATGAAGCAGAAGTAGATGTTTTTCTGGAACTCTCTTGTATTCTCTATGATCTAACAGATGTTGGCAATTTGATCTCTGGTTCCTCTGCCTTTTCTAAATCCAACTTGAACATTTGGAAGTTCTCGTTTCATGTACTATTGAAGCCTCACTTGGATAATTTTGAGAATTACTTTACTAGTTAGTATGAGTTGAGTGCAATTGTGTGGTAGTTGGAACATTCTTTGGCATTGCCTTTCTTTGCAATTGGAGCTAATACCGACCTTTTTCACAGAATATGTGAATAGCTACAACAAAAAGAAGAGTTTCACACACCACTTCCAAAGGCTGGCCCTTCAGTAGATATTTTGCAAGACCAAAGACCCTTTTTACTTTATTTCCTCTCTGCATCTCCCTCTCTTTCCTGCCTTTTGACTTTAGTTCCTCACTGATTCTCTCTCTGACTCTACAAAAGAACCTGGCAAGCAAACCCTGACAAGATGGTTATTTTGGGACATTCAAGACCAAGATAATCATGATGATGTGATCACTCACCTAGAGCCAGACATCCTGGAATGTGAAGTCAAGTGGGCCTTAGAAAGCATCACTATGAACAAAGCTAGTGGAGGTGATGGAATTCCAGTTGAGCTATTTCAAATCCTGGAAAATGATGCTGTGAAAGTGCTGCACTCAATATGCCAGCAAATTTGGAAAACTCAGCAGTGGCCACAGGACTGGAAAAGGTCAGTTTTCATTCCAATCCCAAAGAAAGGCAATGCCAAAGAATGTTCAAACTATCAAACAATTGCATTCATCTCACACTCCAGTATTCTTGCCTGGAAAATCCCATGGATAGAGGAGCCTGGCGGGCTACAGTCCACAGGGTCGCAAAGAGTCGGACATGACTGAGCGACTTCACACTTCACACACATGCTAGTAAAGTAATGTTCAAAATTCTCCAAGCCAGGCTTCAGCAATACGTGAACCATGAACTTCCAGACGTTCAAGCTGATTTTAGAAAAGGCAGAGGAACCAGAGATCAAATTTCTAATATCTGCTGGATCATTGAAAAAGCAAGAGAGTTCCAAAAAAACATCTATTTCTGCTTTATTGACTATGCCAAAGCCTTTGACTGTGTGGATCACAATAAACTGTGGAAAATACCGAAAGAGATGGGAATACCAGACCACCTGACCTGCCTGTTGAGAAACCTATATACAGGTCAGGAAGCAACAGTTAGAACTGGACATGGAACAACAGACTGGTTCCAAATAGGAAAAGAAGTACGTAAAGGCTGTATATTGTCACCCTGCTTATTTAACTTCTATGCAGAGTACATAATGAGAAATGCTGGACTGGAAGAAGCACAAGCTGGAATCAAGATTGCCGGGAGAAAGTCAATAACCTCAGATATGCAGATGACACCACCCTTATGGCAGAAAGTGAAGAGGAACTAAAAAGCCTCTTGATGAAAGTGAAAGAGGAGAGTGAAAAAGTTGGCTTAAAGCTCAACATTCAGAAAACTCTTCGCATGAGGTGGCCAAAGTACTGGAGTTTCAGCTTTAGCATCATTCCTTCCAAAGAAATCCCAGGGCTGATCTGCTTGTTTTCACATATGCAGCTTGAAAGTGAGCCCAGAAGAACATATACAACTCTGTGAGACCATTTTATTGACTGCCTTAATCTCCCTGGTCCTTTAGCTTCCTTGCTCTTCTGTGCTCTCCTTGCAACTGAAACTGCATTGGGTCCCAGCAAGAGGCTAAATTGTAAGAAATGCCTAGGAGTGTTCCCTTGCTCTCGGGGTCAGCGTTGTCTGAGAGTTTAAGGTGCTGGATTGGCCTCCTCTGTGAACTGCTCCATTGCCACTATGGCTTTGCCTAAGGACTGGTGTGGGACACAATGGGAAAGCAAAAACAAAGGACATTTTGGATTCCCCTCACTGCCTACGACCTATGGAGGCCCCTTTTCCTGACACTCAGACTGTACTAGAGAATTTCTCTTAGAGTTCTAGCTATTTGTTCCTGGTGCACAGTTCTGAGTTTTAGCTTGTTTTTGAGTTCAGGCCAGGAGATACCAGAGGAAAAACAAAGTGGGAAGTGCAGTGATGGTTCAGTGGTACTTTGAGTTCTTGTTTCCTTCCCTAACCTGTTTGTTGACATTTGAGATAGCTGTTCCATGTATTCTGTCTAGAGGTTTTACCTGTATTTAATGTGGAAATACAATGTAAATAAAGTTCTTATTGTCCTGACCAGAACCCGGTAATCTCAGTGTCATTTTAATTTATGTTTTCTCTTCTCTCATTAGAGAGTTTGAACATCTTCTATATTTGGGGAGCTGTTTTTATATTACTTTGGGGAATGAAGTTTTCTTTTTTTCTCTAATTAAAAAAAACTTAAAAAAAAAATCTGTTAGGTTTACTAACTCATTATCCAAGAAGTGTTGCAAATATTTTCTCCCAGTTTGTCCACTGTCTTCTGATACTGTTTATATTTTGGGAGCCATGCAGAAGTTTTGTTTTTAGTAAAGTCATAATTATAATATTTTATTGCATCTGGATTTAAAATCAAGATAGAAGTCCTTTTCTTTCATCTAAGTTAAAGAAGAACTCACTTATGTTTTTCTCTAGAGCCTGTATAGTTTCCAAGTAGCTCTCTAATCAGTTTGAGACTGAATCTTCTACATGGTATGAGATATAGATCTAACTGTATCGTTTTCAAAAGAGTTTCATGGGACTTTCCTAATGGTCCTGTGGCTAAGACTCCATGCTCCCAATTCCTGGTCAGGGAACTAGATCCTACATGCCACAGCTAGAGATCCCACATGCTGCAAGGAAAATCGTAGGTGCCACAACTGAGACCCGGCACAGCTGAATAAAAAATTTTTAATAGTGTTTCAGAAGTCCTGCAACCTCTAGTTTGGCAACTCATAAATCATAGTCACAAGACTCAGTTGCAATTTCTAGTAAAGGCTAAGGTTTATGACAGTAAAGTATGCAGGGCAAAAGCAAGCAGGAAAAAGATGTACAGTGGCAGAGGCCAAAGGACAAATGCTGGCTTCTGCATCTATTCCTTCCACAACTACACAGGACATGCTCTCTCACACACACACATCAAACTACAGACATATGTGGTATATCTCTGCCCAGGGAATCTTGTTTGAGTTTTAATCTGAGTCTTTTGTGGAGGGGAGCTGGTCATATAATAGGCATATCCTGCTACACAACCAGCCATGGCAACAGGCTGGACCCCAGCAATGAAATCAGGCGCATGCAGATCATCAATCTTGATGTTTGTGCAAAGCAATCTGACAAGCTGGGACAGCATGGTCCGTTGCTCCCGGTGTACACAGCAAAACCATCAATTACTGACACAAACACTCTGAGGGCCATATTCCAAGAGGTTTAGCGAAGGTCAATTGTGGTTCTAGGTTCCCTTGAAGACAGTAAGGCATAGGCAACCAGATCTGCTATTTTAACTCTTTCCTTGCAAAATGGCTAACCAGGTTTCCTAATGACCTTTAAGAAAAAGTCTTTCTTTGCCCTAGTGTTTTGAGATGCTACTTTTATCATATAATGAAGTTCTATATGTACTGACATCTATTTCTGGATTTTCTATTCTGTTTCTGTCTTGTCTATTTACTCACACAATAGTACACATAATATGTCTTTTGTTTGTGTGGTTTTGGCCCCACCTCACAGCTTGTGGGATTTTAGTTCCCAGATCAGGAATTGAACCCCTGTCTTAGGCAGTGAAAGTGCAGAGTTCTAACCACTGGACCACCACGGGATTCCCCACAATGTTTTCATTAGAAAGGCTTTATAGCGTGTTTAATGTTTATAGAAATTGGCCATTCCTAGTGTTTTCCTGGTTATTCTTGTGTGTTTGTTTTTACGTATGAAGTATAGCATCAGCATATCTATTTCCATGAAGAAACTTGTTTCTACCTGGCTTTTCTTTTGATAATTTTTATCTATTTTCCAATCTTTAAACAAATATTTTTTCTGCAAAAATAAGCCACATTACAGCAAAAATGACAAAGAAAACCACATAAATCCCAAACATACCATTGCTATCACTTTGTTAATCACGTTATTAGAATCTTATAACCATCATTTTTTAATGACTGTAGTATTTAAACAAGGAGATAGTCATAATTTTTTTCATAACTTATTTGATTATTCCTTTATTAGGAAGTATTCATTCTGCCCAAATTTTGGCTATTATAAACAATGCTAAATATTATGTCTCCATTTATTTATTTCTTTGAGATAGAGACTCCTAGAGTGGAATTGCTGTAAGGTAAAATGTGTGAGCATTTTTAAGTTTCCTGATAAATGTTAATAAATTGCTTTCTTTATGGTTGTGCTAATTAAACTCCTACTACCTATTTTCACTGCATTCTTACCTTTCATTGTAAACTCTGGCTTAAAATATAATAAAAACTTATCCATTTCAATGTTTGGCCGAAACGCAAAGGTTTAGACCTTCTGATCCACCAATTCCAACTCTAGAATTATGGAAATAACCATCTGATATGTGCTCAACATTCAGAAAACGAAGATCATGGCATCTGGTGCCGTCACTTCATGGGAAATAGATGGGGAAACAGTGGATACAGTGTCAGACTTTATTTTCTTGGGCTCCAAAATCACTGCAGATGGTGATTGCAGCCATGAAATTAAAACACACTTACTCCATGTAAGGAAAGTTATGACCAACCTAGATAGTATATTCAAAAGCAGAGATATTTCTTTGACAACAAAGGTCCATCTAGTCAAGGCTATGGTTTTTCCTGTGGTCATGTATGGATGTGAGAGTTGGACTGTGAAGAAAGCTGAGTGCCAAAGAACTGATGCTTTTGAACTGTGGTGTTGGAGAAGACTCTTGAGAGTCCCTTGGACTGCAAGGAGATCCAACCAGTCCATCTTAAAGGAGATCAGTCCTGGGTGTTCATTGGAAGGCCTGATGTTGAAGCTGAAACTCCAGTACTTTGGCCACCTCAGGTGAAGACTTGACTCATTGGAAAAGACCCTGATGCTCGGAGGGATTGGGGGCAAGGGGAGAAGGGGACAACAGAGGATGAGATGGCTGGATGGCATCACCGACTCGATGGATGTGAGTCTGAGTGAACTCCGGGAGTTGGTAATGGACAGGGAGGCCTGGCGTGCTGCGAGTCATGGGGTCGCAAAGAGACACGACTGAGCGACTGAACTGACTGACTGACTGATGCAGGTGCAAGGATGTCAGTGTGATGTCAGGTATCTTACAAACATAAGTGTGTTAAAGTCCATGTAGAGGGTGATCATGGGGAAAGGCTTCTGTATGTTGCTTTATAAACTTTCATTTGCTTTAATTCTTCACAGTGAGAATGTATTACTTTTTAAAAATTTGTGATAATATATCTAACATGAAATCTACCAGTTCAGCTATCTTTAGGGGCACAGTACAGTGGCATCTAGTTCATCCACATTACTGGGCAACTATCTCCATGACTTTTTTCATCTTTCCAAAATGAAGCTCTGTCCAATTAAATGACAGTTGCCCATTATTCCCTCCTCCCCAGTCCCTTGAAACACTCTTCTACTTTCTGTACCTAGGCATGTGACTACTCTAGATATCTCACATTAGTAGAATCCTTTAATATTTGTCCTTTTGTGTCTAGCTATTTCCACTTAGTATAATGTTCTCAGGGTTCATCTTGCTGTGGCATGGAGCACATTGAAGAAATGTTTAAAAAATATTCTTTCCTTTTTGAGGCTAATTATTGCTCCAATGTATGTATATACTACATTTTCTTTATCCATCATCTATCAAAGGACACTTGGGTTGCTTCCACCTTTTGGATTTGTAAATAATGCTGCTAAGAATATGGACCTACAAATGTCTCTTCAAGATCCTACTTTCAATTATTTTGGGTGTATACCTATACGTGGAATTGCTGGGTCTATCTGGCTCTTACACTTTGATGTTCTTCAGGGCTAGATTTGAGATGCTCATCTCTCTGTGTGTTTTCCCCTTACATTAAATCACTGATTTGCATGAAATATAAAATACCAAGGACTATCCAGTTTTAATCTCTAGCCCATACCTCTCTCCTGTATCTCTAATACTTTGTTCTATATATCTTCTTGATATATAGAACTGAGCTGCACACCTGCTCTCTCCCTATGTCAGTAATTGGCATGGCCATCATCCAGGTTTCTCCGGCTTGTACTTGTAATTTTAACCCATGTCAATCTTCTCCAAGTCCTAGTTTGAAATAGATCTCTATTCTGACAATGTATTTCCCTCTTCACTGCCATCATCCTAGACCAGGCCATTAATTGGCAGCTGTCATGTGGATTACTCCAGGAGGCTCCTGAAGGATCTCTTTACTTTTCTTTCCCTCTGTAATAGTTTTCCTGAAGCTCCTATAACAAATTATCACAGGGCAATTCCCTGGCAGTCCAGTGTTTAGGACTCAGAGCTATCACTGCTTGGGCCCCAGGTTGATCCCTCGTCAGGAAACTAAGATCCCACAAGCCGCACAGTGTGACCAGAAAAACCCAAATTTTCACAAACTTGGTGGTTTTAAACAACAGAAATTTATTCTGTCATGGCTCTGGATGCCAGAAGTCTGAAGTCAAGGTGTGGTCAGGGCCCCGTTCCCTTTAGAGGCTCTGTGGAATGTATTCAATCCTGAATTCTTCTAGCTCCTGGTGTTTACTGGCTTTCCTTGATGTTCCTTGACTTGTGATCACGCTACTCCAATGTCTATCTCTGTTTTCACATCACTTTCTCTATGTGTCCATCTCTTTTCACCTTCTGTCTCTCAAATCTCATTCTACCTTTCCCTTATAAGAACACATGTCATCGGATTTAGTGCCCACCTGGATAATCTAGGGTTAGATCCTCATCTCAAGGTTTTAATTGCATCTGCAAAGATCCTCTTTGCAAATAAGATAACATTTACAGGTTAATGGAATTCAGTGTGGCTATCTTCTTGTGGGCCTTTTTTCAGCTTACCACATCCCTTCTTTTTCACCTAGTAACTAGAGTGATTTTTTGAAATGTAATTTTATTTAAAATTTTACATGTCTATAACCCTTCAATGTCTTCCCACCCCAGTTTTAATAATGTACAAATTCCTTCCCTTGATCCCCAGCCTCCTTCCTGTCTGATCTAAAGCCTATCTCTCCAAACTCGTCTTCCATTCATCTGCTCCCCATGTCACCTAGGCAGCTTTCCCTTTCACTATCCCCATTTTCATACAATTAACTCTTATATATCTTCTCTCCCCACAGGTTAGCCTATCAACTAGTATGGAGTCCACACCTAATTCTAGGGTATTAGTTGCTCTACAGTGCTTAATGTGCTTAGTCACTCAGTCATATCCGACTCTCTGTCACCCCATGAACTGTAGCCCACCAGGCTCCTCTGTCTGTGGAATTTTTCAGGCAAGAATACTAGAGTGGGTTGACATTTCCTCCTCTAGGGGATCTTCCCAACACAGGGATCGAACCCACATCTCCTGCATTGGCAGGTGGATTCTTTACCACTGAGTCTCCTGTTACAGAGCCTATCTGGTACAGTAGGGGTCAGAAAACCTACCTATTTCTTTTTTTTCTTAGCTGCACCACGTAGCTTGCAAGACTTTAGTTCCCTGATCAGGGCTTGAACCTGTGCTGTTGTGGTGGGGTGAGGGGGTGTGGAGAGGTACGGAGTCCTAACTTAACCACTGGACAGCCTGGGAATTCTCAAACCTGTCTTTCTTTATAAACAAAGTTTTATAGGCATATGTAATTCTTTGTTTACATATTATTTATGGCTGCTTCTGAGCTACAGCAGCAGAGTTGAGTGGCTGCCACAGAGACTATGTGGCCCACAAAGCCAAACATATTTATTATATGGACCTCTACAGAAAAAATTTTTCCCAGTCTCTGTTCTAGGAGAATAGGTTTCCTATTTAGTGCTCTCAGGTCCATTATTTGGTTTCCTTTTTTCTCCAAATATTTAACTACTTTCCAGGTGCTATTGCTGCCTCCTCTAGTAAATTCTCTGAATTTTCAATAACTTGTTTTATTGTAGATTGTGTTGCTTGGTCTATTAACAGGACATGGTGTGACTTGTGGAACAGGCAGGTGACATCATGCAACCACTGATCTTTGTCCATGCCAACTAAGCCCTTCCTAATAAAGAGAAGGTGTGATCTTGCCCATCGTGAGGGAATTTAAATGACTACCACACTTTTATTTTATAAAGGAGTGACCATTTTCACACTTCTCCAGCTCCTGTGCCTGGGTCTGTAACAGGCTCTGACTTACAAATGGGAATGGGCTTATTTACTATGCCTAGCAGGTGCAGATATAATAAAGAATTTCCCCCATAGCTCAATGGTAAAGAATCTGCCTGCAATGCAGGAGACATGGGTTCAATCCCTGGGTTGGGAAGATTGCCTGGGAAATTCCATGAACATATAGGAGCCTGGTGGTCTACAGTCCATAGCGTCACAAAGAGTCAGACATTACTGAAGTGACTGAGCATGCATGCATGTGGCAGGTGGTGCCTATGTCTTATTACATCAAACTGTTTCTATCTCTGTTCAAATACACTGTTCTTCATGGAGCAAGATGAGCGTGACCCAGTTCTCCTATAACACTGGAGTCCTGACCTGGCTCTACTGTGGGAGACCGTTCTTACTGGACTGTGTGACTGACTGATGCTTTGTCCACTCCTGCCTGAATATCCTGCAGGGCATGAACCACTATCCTCCAAATTGCAAGGTCTTCTGTCACTTACAAACATTCATAGGATTTGGCTAAAGTCCTGAGCCACCAGGGAAGCCCAAGAATACTGGAGTGGGTAGCCTATCCCTTCTCTAATGGATCTTCCCAATCCAGGAATCAAACCTGGGTCTCCTGCATTGCAGGCTGATTCTTTACCAGCTGAGCTACCAGGGAAGCCCAAGAAGCCATGGGTTGCCTTATCTTGCAGAATATCTGGTCTGAATTAAGCTAAACCTACATCGAGTGTTTACCAATGTAGCCATACCCTCACCCCAAATGACAAAACTCTGCCTTATACACTTGAAAATATTTGGATCTCAAAACTATCAGTTGGAGACATTTCACTAGCTTGCTTGCACGCATGCACGCACACACACACACACACACAAACCCCTTTTAAACTATTTATATTTTAAGGACAGGAAGGAGCTATCTAACATTCCTTAACACATGATGATGTGTACCTGACATATATCTGTGGGTTCATGAAAGCATGTTAGAAAAACTGTTTAATCTTATTTAGTCTGTTTCTTTGATCCAGTTTCATCTTATTTTTGATGGACAATTTTTTTGGGGGGAGGGGCAAAATTTTTGATGAACAAAAATTTGAGGACTTTTTTTTAAAATTCAAGAATCATTTCTATTACACAATTTTTATGACCTCTTTTTTGTCTTCAAAATCTTTGAACATAATTTTGAAGAGAAAGTTTAATGTAATCATAATATACCATTTTCATATTTGCCATTTTACTTTTAGTTATCTTTATGGAGAATCATTCACATATCATACAGTTCACCCATTTATAGTGTACAGTCCAGTGGGTTTTTGCAATCATCACCATATTAAATTTTCATGCCTTTCATCACTCCCAGAAGAAACTCCGTACTTGTTAAACGTACATACCCCATTCACCCCAGACACATCAGTCAAAGGCAATCACTATTCTATTTCCTGTCTGTATGGATTTGTTTCTTCTGGACATTTCATATAAATAAAGCCATACTATATGTGATCCTTTATGACTGGCTCCTTTCACTTAGAAAAATGTTTCCAAAGTTCACTCACGTTGTAACATGTTTCAGGACTTCATTTCACTTTGTGGTTAAATAATATCCCATGGATAGACAGGCAACATTTTGTTTATCCATTATCTTGATGACTATTGGAATTCTTTCTTGCTATTATAAATTATGCTGCTATGAACATTCATGTAAGAGCTGCTGAGTGGACATATATTGTCATTTCTCTTAAATATACACCTAGGAGTGGAATTTCTGGGTTATATAGTAACTTTATTTTTTGGCCATGCAGGCATGAGGGATTTTAGTTGCCTGACCAGAGATCAAACACATATTCCCTGAAATGGAAGTGTGGAGTCCTGACTACCGGACTGCCAGGGAATTCCCTGTATGGTAACTCTTAGTTTAGCCTTTTGAGAACTGTCAGGCTGATTAAAGTCTTTGGTGAATTACTTATTTACAAACAAAAGAAATCACTCCAAGTTCCAAGGAGCATTTATGGATTTCTTGCCCACCCCCTACCCCCCCACAACCAGTCCTACCATGTTGGTCATGGATCTGCTTTATAATTTTGGTGTTCAGAAGAAGTGGACCTGAAGGCATCTGGCAGCAAGAGCAGCAGCTCCAACAGAAAGAGTGTTCCAAAAGCTGTAGCAGGAAGATTAGAATGGACATTTCCCAGATGGGCCTTAGCCTGTGGAGATATTTCCCAACCCACCCTTCTTATCCCAAAAAAAAAAACCAATTCACAAGAAAAAAAAATTGGTTCCCAGAGACCCACTATTCTTTGCAGTCCACCAGACTCTGCTATCTCGTGAAGGACATAGTGAATTAGTGCATGCACTAATATTGATTTTTATTTTTTGGCCATGCCAAGTAGTTTGCAGGATCTTAGTTTCTCAGCCAGGGCTTGAACCCTGGCCCTTAGCAATAAAAGCCAGGAATCCTAACCACTGGACCACTAGGGAATTCCCAATGATTTTTAGATGTGTTTGGCTGTGCTGGGTCTCTGTTGCTGTGTTGGTTTTTCTCTATCTGTGGAGGGCAAGGGCTCCTTTCTAGTTGTGATGTGAGGGCTTCTCCTTGCAGTGGCGTCTCTTATTGTGGAGCACAGGCTCTGGAGTGCACGGGCTTCAGCAGTTGTGGCACATAGTTGTGGCATATGGCCTCCTAGTTGTGGCTCCCAGGCTCTAGGGCACAGGCTCAATAGTTGTGAGGCATGGGCTTAGTTGCTCTGTGGCATGTGGGATCTTCCCAAATTAGGTACTGAACCTGTGTCTCCTGCATTGGCAGGTAGATTCTTAACCACTGGGCCACCAGGGAAGCCCCTAGATATGTCTGTTTGAAATATCAAAGCAAACCTCTCTCCCCTGACAAAACAAACAAAAAAACCTTCTAATATTGATATTTTATATTTTCTACAACTAATCATGATGAATGGACTAGAATTACTGGTTCTGCTAGATCCGTTTTTGCTGTTTTACATTTTACCATTCTAACAAGATAGCATCCAGGGCTGAGAGAGAAGTTCTGGTTCAATCTAGGGCATGACTCAGCTGTGGTGTCTTATCAAAATGTAAAGATCCCAGATAAGTGCTCCAGATATAACTTGGATGTGGTAACACACATGATCACAATGGAGTATAAGAAATTCTCATTTGACACAAGAGATACATTTTGGAAGGCCTGCATATTACAAATATCACATAATTAAGCCATTTGTCATATGTATAAGTCAGCGTTCTACCAAACAGACATAATCAGTAGGAGATAAATATATAAGATTTATTATTACAAGGAATTCCCTTATATGATTGTGAGTGCTTGCTAAGCAGGGTCTGAAATTTGTGGGGCAGGCCAACAGAATGGAAACTCCTGTCCATGGGCTGATGACGCAGTCTATAGAAAGAATTTCTTCCTCAGAGAAATCTTAGTTTTGCTTCTAAGGCTTTTTAACTTATTGGATATGATCCACTCAAATTATAAATGATAGTATCTTTTACTTAATTACTGATTGTAATGTTAACCACATGTACAAAATACTTTCACAGTAATGCCTAAGCTTTTGAATAACTATATTATAGCCTAGCCAAGTTGGCACATAAAACTAGCCATCATGGGACTTCCATGATGGCCCAGTGGTTAAGACTCTGCCACTCCACTGCAAGGGACACTGCTTCAACCCCTGGAACCCCTTTCCCTGGTTCGGGAATAAGATCCCACATGCCACATGGTATGGCCAACAAATAAAAAAGTGATTTAAATAAAAAAAAACTAGCTATCATACCAAAGGACTGACAAACGCTGCAGATATTTTAGTTTACCAACCATACTGACACGCCCCTGTGGCAGTAAGGCAAGTTCATAATTTACTCAGCTTGTCAGCTTTGAAAATACTGCAAATCTTGATTGTATTTTTAAAAATTTTAGGGTTTTCAATATTTCATATTCTTTACATAAAGTAAAACTTTATTAACATTGTTATTACTATTTTTATATAATACTAATTTAAAATTATACTATTGAAATGCACAGTAGAAGCAATTCTTTTGTCAGATAGCTTTTACAGGGTCAATCAGGGTTAAAAACTATGGCTTTTAACATAATTATGTGGAGGCTTTTGCAGTTTTAGGCCTTTTAAGGAGAGCACTTTGGGTATCTAGGTCTGTCTCTTTCAGTTTCTTCAACCATCCTCTTTCAGTGTTATAGTCCAGTTCACATCCTCTTCCCTTGAGACTCTACACTCCTTATAGGAGGAGACATTTTCTTCCTTCCTTCCATGTCTTCTTGGATCTTGTAAACCTCCATATCTCAGGCTTGATCAGACTTTGGGGACTTCAAAGAGAGAGGTGAGGCCTAGGTCAGGAGCCATGGATGTGGACTGAAAAAGGATAGAAGGGGGCAAGGCACAACCTCTAAAGGAATGACAGCCCTTAAAGATATAACCAGAAGTGGTTAGAACCAACTAGGTCCAAGAGAGTAGAAGATTAGACTTCCCGTAGGCCTTGAGCCTCATCACACACTCACTGCAATACATTAGCATGCTAAATGACCCACCCACATACACCATGTCTGTTTCGAGGTTGACTGTAACTGGGTGGTGGCCCAATTCCTGGAAATCTCTACCCCTTCTCCAAAATATTGATAGTTGGAATAATCCTCCTATTTCTTAGCCTATGAAATTACCCAGTCCATAAAAACAACCACCTCATATTTTGCCTTCTGAGATGGCCCACAGTCTCATTATAGAGTGTGTTTCTCTCTAAATAAACTCACCTCTTACCTATCACTTTGTCTTTCACTTAATTCTTTCTGCATTGAGACATAAAGAACCTGAGCTTCAGGGCTTCCTTTGTAGCTCAGTGGTAAAGAACTCACCTGCCAATGCAGGAGACACAGGTTCAATCCCTGGTCCAGGAAGATCCTGTACACCATGGAGCAACCAAGCCTGTGAGCCACAATTACTGAGCCCATGTGCCACAACTATCGAAACCCTCACCCTAGAGCCCATGCTCTGCAACAAGAGAAGCTACTGCAATGAGAAGCCTGCACCCCTTAACTAAAGAGTAGATCTGCTCACCACACCTAGAGAAAAGTCGGTGTAGCAACAAAAACCCAGCACAGCCAAAAATAAATAAATACACTTTTTTAAAAAAGAAGAAACTGAGCTTCACTAAGTCCTGAGACCAGATGTGTGATCTCAGTTGAAACACCATGGATTCAAGTCTCAATCTGAGTTTTGGCAGCATTTGAAGTTCTAACCTAGGGGTTTGAGTCCCAATCTAAGTTTTTTGGTTTCAGCACCAAATCCAGCTCAGTTTCGCCCAAATGGGCATAGGAATTTGATATCTTCACCAGTTCCCTGAGAAGTATGTACATCACTCCCAAGTCAGCATCAATTTTACTCGGTGACAACACATTCTCTCACAGATGTCATTTCCCACAGCATTATTTCGTTAAGGGACATTTGACTCCTCTCTGAATATGGCTTCCAAACTTCACAACATTAGTCGCCAATATCTTTCCAAGAATAAAGTACACCAGCTCCAAATCTCTCTTCTAATAAGATTGGGGGATTGGGACGCATTGGTAGGTCTCAGTTCCTGCTTCAGCAGGCCCTCAATAAATATTTGCTGAATTAAATAGAATGAACTTTCCTTTATGTGATGGGGAATCACAAATGGCCTTTGAATTATGATTAAATTTCCACCGTGTGGCAATACAAGCATTAATTCCTCCAAATAAACTTACATATTTCAAAGTAGAAACTTCATACTTCCTAATGGAAATATTCTTGCACAGAACAACATCACTGGTACTCAAGTTGAAATCATAATTACTCATAATGCAACATCGTTATAGCAACTACTTCAGGGCTCCGCGCATCTGATGCCAACAGAATATTGTTGTCTGCTGCTGCTGCTGCTGCTAAGTCGCTTTAGTCGTGTCCGACTCTGTGCAACCCCATAGACGGCAGCCCACCAGGCTGCCCCGTCCCTGAGATTCTCCAGGCAAGAACACTGGAGTGGGTTGCCATTTCCTTCTCCAATGCATGAAAGTGAAAAGTGAAAGTGAAGTCGCCCAGTCGTGTCCGACTCTGTGCGACCCCATGGACTGTAGCCCACCAGGCTCCTCCATCCATGGGATTTTCCAGGCAAGAGTGCTGGAGTGAGGTGCCATTGCCTTCTCCAAGGAACCAATTCCGTCGTTTTTAGAAGCAGTGTAGAGCGCATCAGTCTTTCGAAGTAGAAAATGGGTGAGGTTATTCTAAGTTGTGGCCTGCAAGCCCCGCCCCATATACCTGAGTGGCTCCGCCTACTGCCCGGCTTAGGTGAGGGGCGGTGAACCACATTTCCCAGCGGGCCCTGCAGGCCTCTAGCGCCTGCGCGTTGGCAGCTCAGACAGGCGGACGGAACTCCCGCGCTATCCAGCCACCTGGTCTCGCCTCATCTGTTCTCTACCTACGGCATGGAGGGGGTCCCGGCGGTAACCGCAGGCAACGCAGGCGCAGCCAATGCCGAGGGAGCAGCAACCATGCCGCCGCCGCCGCCACCGCCGCCTCCCGTCTCCCCGCCTGCCCTCACCCCGGCGCCCGCAGCGGGTGAGGAGGGCCCGCCGCCCCTACCCGAGGCGGGGGATCCCGGCTGCTCGGGCTCTCGGCCCCCTGAGCTGGAGCCGGAGCGCAGCCTGGGCCGCTTGAGGGGCCGCTTCGAGGACGAGGATGAGGAGTTGGAAGAAGATGAGGACCTGGAGGAAGAAGAAGAGGAGGAAGAGGAGGAAGAGATGAGCCACTTCTCGCTGAGGCTGGAGGGGGGCCGGCCGGACTCCGAGGACGAGGAGGAGGTATTGATAGCCCCTGTTTGACCACGTCGGCCCTCCTCCGTTAGGGCCGGGCCGGATGTCCCCGCTCGCCGCTGCATCCTTTGGCATTGGAGTCCGCCCTCACCTCTCCTTGCGCTGCCTGTTCGTGGCGCGGACTGGCCTTCTGTCCCTGCCAACTCATTTTGTAAGATTCCGGCAGTCACTTAAGCTCGCTGGGTCCGACTCACTCATTATTGAAGCTACTGCGTGCCAGGGATGTAGGAGCCAAGGGTACTGTTCTCCTGCCTTCTAGAAGCTTACAGTGGCTGGGAGTACAGTCCAGTTCTACAGTATGTTGAGAGTGTGGGGAAACCCTTCCCCACCTAGTCAATCTCTAATTGGGAAGGTGTTTTTTTTTTAATTGGGGCAGCGCGTACTTCATTAATTCAGACAGTATACCCAGCCAGTCAGAATTTGTGTATTAAACACCAGTATCTGGAAAGTTTGTCCATTTTGTGATAATTCATAAAGTAAGATGCCTTTCATCTGGCAATATACAGTAGCTGCAAAAAGGATGAGATCTTTTTGAAACATTGGTTCATATTGTATTATTGTAACTTTGAGAGTATTTGAAGGGTCTGAGGTATTAGAACATGTTTCCATGTTGCAAAGTAAACTACACATTGTTGATAAATTTTAGGAAGTATGACTTGGCAAGGATTTGTAACCTATTTCCATTGCATTTGCAGCGCCTGATCAATCTCTCTGAGCTGACTCCGTACATCTTGTGTTCCATTTGCAAAGGTTATTTAATAGATGCAACTACCATTACAGAATGTCTTCATACATGTAAGCGTATAGTTTATTACATTTCCAAATAATATATTAAGTTTTTGAAATGTCTTGAAAACATTATAATTTCAGTATTTTTTTCCCAACAGTTTGTAAAAGCTGCATTGTCAGACACTTTTACTATAGCAACAGATGTCCAAAATGCAACATAGTAGTACATCAGACACAACCTCTTTACAATATAAGGTAAGAAAAATAAGTAACATTTATATTTTAGGTATACTTTTTCTGAAAGATTGAAATTGTGTCGTTGGTAGTAAATTCTTGACCTATCTCAAAATGACGAGAAAGGGAAATGCATATTCTTTGAAGAAATACATATAGAGCACTTACTGTATACCAGGCACTGTGACATCTGCTGTAAACCTTAAAAGAAAAAAAAAAAAGGTACAGACTTCTTGAGGATTTAAATTCCATCACTGAAGTTGATGACCCTAGTTTAGACTTGTCATTTTCTGTGTATCTAGAATTCTATTTTTAAAAGTAATAACTGAAATAACTGGCCTCTTTAGAAAAACCTATCTGTCATAGGTCATTGTGGCTTATTAATCAAATTTTCAGTTCATGCTCAGTTTGCTAAGGGAAGAAAAACACTAAAAGTGGACTGCTTTCATTTGTTCAGCAAACACTGTTATGTTTTTATTACTTCATAGAAGAGTAATTTGCAGATGATACACAGAATTTTTAAGTACTGTCTCTGCCGTCAAACTCACATTCTTATTTAGGAAATAAGACCAGTTCACATGGAACAATTTAGCAAACTGTTCAAGAGTCTATAATTACTTGTAATTATGACTATGTATAATTACTTGAGGTTCTCTTAGAAGAGAACCATTAGTGCTACCTAAAAGTAACTCACCTCTGAGAAAGGAGATATTCACTCCTAAGAGAAAACAGTTACTTACAAAGAGCATCATTCACTTTACCAAATGCATTTCTCTGAATTCTGAGGTATTCTCCATCCTTTCCTTTTATTAGGTTGGACCGACAGTTACAAGACATAGTGTACAAATTAGTGATCAATCTAGAGGAAAGTAAGTTTATTTTATTACCTAGTTGTAAATCTCCGAATCTCTTCTGACTCTACTAGTTATATTTTAAGTGTAATTTAGTCTGTGTTTTATCATTTTTTAGGAGAAAAAAAGCAAATGCATGATTTCTATAAAGAAAGAGGTCTAGAAGTACCTAAACCTGGTAAGTTTGGGTGTATATCATAATGTATTTATAAATTAAAGAATACTAGCTTAATAAAATTCACTCCCTTTGAGGTTCTTTTTTGGTGGTAGCTGGTTATTTTTTGATCAAAGAGATAAAGATTTTGAAGGCAATGGCTTACTGTAACCCAATTTGTAAGGCTTAACGAGTAGAGGCTCTGGAGCTGGATTGTGATCCTGGCTCTGCCACCTTATTAGGTGTGTAACTTGGGCAGATGACTTCAGTGTTTCAGTTTCTTCTATAAAGCAGGGATAATTGTAGCACATTTATGAAGTTGTTGTAAGGACTCACTGAGTAATGCAAAGCACTTAAAACAGTGCCTGGAACATAGTAACTGCTCACATACTAGTTTTTATGGTGATGGTAATGTCACAGTATGGAAGTTAGAGTTTAAATCCTCATTCTTCCACTTACTATGTGGGAGACTTTAGGCAAATTGCCTAATCTCATTAAGTTGAATCTCATTTTCTTTACAGTTAAAGGACATAAAGTACTTCAGTTTTTAAAAAAAGCAGTAGTACCTGTGCCATGGAATTATAATCAGGGTTAAATACGATAGTACATATAAAAAGTGCTGAGCATAAGCCCTGGCACATAGTAGTGCTTATTAAGGATTACCCACAGCTATTGTTGCTTTTATGCTGAGCTTTCTTTTTGGCCCTGATAAACCAGCCACATATGTCTGCCTTCCACTGTGGCGCACTCCCCAGGCTTGTCACTAATTTCACTGGCTTTGACAGATTAGCTACTGTTATTTTAAAAAGGGAGAGTGAGTGCTTTATGATCTTTTAAATAGTCAACATAGTTAAATCTGTGTGATTATTTTTCAGAAATCTCAGTTTATGAAGTTTTTATTCTAACTCAACTTTTTATGTTTGGCTATCAAATAGCTGTTCCACAGCCAGTCCCTTCAAGCAAAGGAAGAACTAAGAAAGTCTTAGAATCAGTGTTTCGTATTCCACCTGAACTTGACATGTCTTTATTACTAGAGTTTATTGGGTGAGTACCCTAAACCTCTACCTCTAAACTTCAAAATAAAGAAATTTTAAAGTCCCAACAGTTACAAAATCATCCTGAGCTAAGGTACTAGAGGGTAGCACAGTAACTACTTATATCTCTATCATCTGGCTTTCAAAATCAACCTTGCTATTATGGCAGAAGGCACTTGGGTACCTCTCCCTATTCATTCCCTGCTTCCCTTAGAGGTTAGTAACTGCTCTCCTAAAAGTAATGATTGTCCTTCCCATGCATTTTTTTAGGTGTTTACCAGATGTGTATGTATTCCTAAACAGTATGTAGAATTGTTTTTGTCCATTTAAAAACCTTAAATGGTATCATGCTATGTTTTCCAACTTTTTTCACTTAGCACTGTATGATTCATCCATGTTACAATGTATAACTAGTTCACTCATTTTCACTGGGTGTTCCCTTAAAATAAACATACCATAATTTATCTTTGCTTGTACTTTGGAGCACTTAGGTTGTTTCCAATTTTTTTTTGCTATTGTACACAGTGTTGCTTTAAACATTTTTTACAGATCTCCTTGTGTCTCTCTGAGATAGTTCTCTAAGAGTGTAGATTTGTTGAGTCTTAGGATATGTTCAACTTCAACTTTACTTGGTTTTGCCAAATTATTTTCCAAAAATTGACTATCTCCCTAATTCATATAAATTGCTCCTTTCCAACACTGTAACATATAGTGTACTCCATTATATTGCAGCATTGTTAGACCAACTGTCATCATAGAGTTGTCCTGTATCAAACTGTAGTTTTTGAAATAATTACATGGTTTGCAGGATAAACTAAAATGTCTTTCTTGGAAAATCTAGATCTTCCATTTTATGTCCCTGGTGATTATTTGACCTCTCAGTCACTGCCTCCTTATAACTCTAGGTTGCCTGTATTATTTATTTAGTATCTAGCTTGTACTACGGAGAAGGCAATGGCACCCCACTCCAGCACTCTTGCCTGGAAAATCCCATGGACAGAGGAGCCTGGTAGGCTCCAGTCCATGGGGTCGCTAAGAGTCGGACATGACTGAGTGACTTCACTTTCACTTTTCACTTTCATGCATTGGAGAAGGAAATGGCAATCCACTCCAGTGTTCTTGCCTGGAGAATCCCAGGGATGGGGGAACCTCGTGGGCTGCCGTCTATGGGGTCGCACAGAGTCGGACACGACTGAAGTGACTTAGCAGCAGCAGCAGCAGCAACAGCTTGTACTATGTTGTATTTATCTCTTTATGTATTCATCCTGTGTTCTCAAATATTACGGATCCCTGAGAGGTGAGAAACCTTTCTTACGCCTCCACTGAGCCCACATAGTAGTGTTTTATGATAAATTAAATAAAGATCTCTTTAGAAGAATAAGAAATCATATAATACCAAACTTAAAACAGCACTTTCTGTAAAGAAGGTGTTTCAGCCTAAATGTCCAAAAAGGAACTAGTAAATTAATGGTATGTGGAACATGAGCATGTGCTAGTAACATATGTGCTAGTATGGAACAGTTGCCAAAATTCACTTTCTTAAGTGAAAAAAATAAGATATAGAAGAGAATATATAGCATGTGATCATTTATGTTTTTTAAAAAAGGGGGTGGTGGACATATGTGTGTGTATATGTATATATTCCCCCCCACAACAAGGATAGACCATTTCTGAAAGGACATTTAAGAAAATGTTAATAGCAGTTACTTCTATAAAAGGGCACTGGAGTTTATGAATCTAGAATCAGAAAAAGTCTTAGTTTTCATTATATTTGACTTTTTACCATGTAACTTGATTTTTAATAAGTCTAGTTAATTAAAATTGAAAATTGAGAGGAATTTGTATTTCTGAAACATTATTTTGGGGAAATGTAACCTTTTCCACTAACACACAGTAGAACTTTTTTAAAACCGTTTTTGAAAAGTGGCAGTAATGTAAAGATAGCAAATATGTGCCAAGTGTGCTACAGTATCTCTGCCTCAGCCAGCAGCACAAATCAGTACTTAATCATGACATGCTTGACCACAGTACTCAAAGTAGTCATTACCATTCACTAGGGCTGTTCCATTTTTAACACATTCCCTGCTGTAGAAAAAAAGAAGCCCTCACTTGGAATAAGAAGATCTCTATTTAAGTCCTAACTCCTTTGTTATATAGCTTTGTAAAATTGAACTAACCACTTTCTGTTAATGCATTAGATGCTTATTAAGATGCTGCTGTGTACCAGCACAGCAATCTGCTAACTGTTGGGAATGTAAATTGAATAAGCCAGTCATGGCCCTCGCCCTCATGTAACTTGTAGTTTTTATCTTCTTCAGCTTCCCTGTCTGTAAAATGAGAGAACTAACCCTTGTATGTTGTTGATTATGATGGGTAATCTGTCTACATCAGAAAATAGTCTTTTATCTGTTTTCAAATGTTATGGGGAAGAAAGCTTCCAATGTGGCAAGAAGTCCTTTTGAAGTCACTAGTCCTCAGAGTTAAATCCCCACATGTTTATTACATTGAAAAGCTTGGTGTTATCCCTGAAGTCAGGCTACTGAGAGTAACCCATAGGAAGCGCTTTCATGGTAAGACAAATTGCAGGTGAGATTTTTAATCTGACGCAAGTATAAGAGTAAATTTGATCCAGCTTATGACCCTGCTTGAATTGGAGGAGCAAAAATACTGAGCTGGGTTCAGCCTGTGGACAGTGGTTTTTCAACTGCTGGAATGAGCATGAAGTGAGATTCCCCACTCCACCTCCAAATTTGGTATGCATCTTTTGTGATCTTAAGATAGTCTTGTACAGTACTTCTTTTTGTTTTTCAGTTTCTATGTGTAAGGTAGAAAATTCTAGAAAGAAATAATCTTAGGCAGTATAGTGTATACAGAAAAAGCATAACTCAAGGTATGTAACCCTTAGGATGTAGCTTAACTCCTCTGGTCATCGGTTTCCATATTTCTAAATTGGAGATTATAATACCAACTCACAGGATTGTCATAAGAATCTACAGGCGGTATTCTTCACATGTCTAAATTAATATATGCATATTGAAATAATGCAGGCTCATTCAGAAATAAAGGTTAGTCTGGTGCTATAATATGTACAGCATCTGCCTGGTAAAGAAAATGGACTCACATGAGAGTGTATGAGAGAAGATACGGCAAAAATTTGATATAATCTTAGGCTCAGTGATGTTTAGTAAACCAGAAAGTTGCTGTTCCACTGTATGCTATGTTAGCCAACTAGGGTCTTATGTTCAGCTCTGGGCACTACATTTTAAGAGAGCTATTGGTAAATGGAGGTGTAATCAGAATAATAAAAGGTGTGAAATCCATATCATGTGTGGTGGCAGAAAAAGTGAATCTAATTCACAAGAGCACCAAAAGGCGAAACAAGGGCCATTAGGTATGTTACAGGGAGAAACATTTGATTCAGTGCAAGCAGGTGGTTTCTAAAGTTGCCCACAAATGGAATGAATGGATTTGTTAATAAGAAGCTATCTCTTTAGACATTTAAGCAGAAGGCCAGATGCCCATGCATCATGGATTCTATAGTGATAGTTCTTATGATGAAGAAGAGGATGTTTTACTTTATTTGATGTTATTTATTTTTTGGCTGCACAGTTTGCTGGATCTTAGCTCTTTGACCAGGGATTGAACCCACACCCTTGGCAGTGAAAGCACAGAGTCCTAACCACTGGACCACCAGGGAATTCCTGAGAATATTTTATAACTCTTAAGATTATGTTATAATCTTAGGTTTAAGTCTATATGTAATATGTATACATAAATTATGTTTTATATTTTTGTCAATATAACATACTTTATAAATAGTTAAAACTTATATATTTTAATGTCTTTATATTTGTATTATAAGAATACTCTAGATGATGCTATTGTGACCTTGCCTGTTCTTCACATGATAGGAGAGAAAGAATGTGGGCTTTAAGAATTCCCTGGTGGTCCAGTGGTTAGGACTCTGCAGCTCTCACTGCCATGGCTCATGGCGCAGGTTTAATCTCTGTTCAGGGAACTATGATCCTGGGCAGCATAGAAAAAAAATAAGGAATGTGGGCCTTGATATGTACACCTGTGTTTGAAACCCAGCTTTATTACTTCCTGGCTCTGTAACCCTAAGTAAGTTATTCATCATCTCTGAGCTTAACTTTCCTTATCTATATACTAGAGATTCTAGTGCCTGATTTACAGGGCTACTGTGAGGACTGAATGAAAAACATTCATAATATATGAAGATTTAATATAACTCCTGGTGCATAGTAGATGCTCAAAAAAGTTTGTTCCTTGTCTCTTCATGATATGAGTAATTGATTTAATCAAAAGTCTTTGTCCTTTTAGTGGAAAGACAAATTGAGTAAATCATGCCCAGGTAATTACGCTACAAGTAAAACAAGAGGAAAAGTAGCAGCTTTCTTGTAAGGACTCTGTCTTGTAAATGTTACTGTTGAGAAAAAAGCACATTAATTATGATAAAGAAAAAGATGTTTTACTTAAAACTGGAAAATTTAGAATGCTATATGTGGGGGAAATCTAAATATTAAGACTATGCTTTTGATTCCTGAAAGAAAATATTACAAAGCAAAATAAACTACGGTATAAAACTGCCTTTACCTTACCACTAGGTGGCAGATATGACAATTAACTGTATCTGTTCATTTCATAAAGGGTTAATTGACCGTTTTAAGATTAAATTGATGTTTCTCAAATATTTATATTATGTTATTTTTCTGTTATATGATTAAATATGTAGTTTAAAATTGATTAATTTTGCTTTCATTTTTCAGTGCTAATGAAGGCACAGGACATTTTAAGGTATTTTACTTTTATTTTTCATTTGCTTTACAAGAGGGCCTTATAAGACACAAATTTAAGATTAACAATCATGTGGTGACTGTCTTTGATAACAATAAAAAGTGTTTTAGAAATAAAACTTGTTGAAATTTGGAGTATATTCAATAATGCTCTCGTAAT